>JAZKJV010006991.1:0-172246 GCA_037367405.1 Ottelia alismoides
TTTTATCTCATTCAAAAATAGAATGTGACAACCTACATTCTATTTTCATATTCTTCTTTGGGAGAATCCTTGTTAGGCTTTTCTCCTCCCAAAACTAACGAGGACAATGATGGCAATGCTTGAGGGTGCGTTGCACGACGATGGGGAGGGACTTCGCTCGAGGTCGTGCATAGGGGCAGGGAGTGTGACAGTGCATAGGGAGGGGGAGAGCGTCGACGACGATAATGCTTGAGGGCGCAGTGTTCGAGGCCATGTACGACGAGGGGGAGGGCGACGGTGCAAGGGGTGGGGTAGGGCGACGATGCACGGGGAGGGGAAGGCATCGACGCTCAAGGTCGCGCATGAGGAGGGAGCTCACCTTAGAAGAAGGTGTTGACATCAATCCTCCTGGGTTGATGCCAACATACATTATTTATTTTTATTTTAATTCATTAATTATTCAATCATTTCATTTTATCAAAAAATTGATTATTCGATTTTATAGACAGATACTCTAATTTTACAATTGATGGACTGATTTTTACAAATACACTCATTAATTTTTCTAATCAACTTATTGATTTTACATTTGATTTTTACAATCTCATTCCCTTTTTTACAAGACTAGTTATTTTTGCTACAAATCACAATGTATTTTTACAATCTCATATTTTTATATTTATCTCAAATCTTTTCTATCAAATTTTTTTATTTCATGTAATTTTTACAATATTAGTTCATTTTTTACAAATCTCAAAATACGTTTACAATATCATTTTTTCATTTATCCTCTTTTATCATTTTCTAACACATTTAAATTATTTTGGTAAAATCTCAATTCGATTTTTACAATCTCATATCAGATTTTACAAATATGAGGACGTTTCCTACAAATCTGAGACTGTTTTTACAAAGGAATTGCCAAATTTGCTATTACAATAATAATTATTGTACTAATCGTGATATTATTTTACAATGCAAGATACAAATTTACAATGTGAATGCGAATTTTGCAAAGATGTTTATCACTATGCATAGCGCGGAAATGCTCCCTCTTTGACAAAACCTCATTGAATAAATAGCAATAAAAATTACCAAGCATGCTAAATTTGGTAAAATAAAAAGATAAATGAAATTCAAAAAGATAACCGATGATTAAAATATCTTTTTAAGAATCGTTATATTGAGATCTAACAAATCTCGTGATGGGCATTCTATTGATCGGGAAATGTACACCTCACTGAAAGAGTCATATATATATAGGATTTTTATCCAGAGGGCACTGTGCCCATTTGAGATAAAATGGACCCTTATTCTGCACCGTTAGATTAAATCATGCAATCTCATGATTATAGGAACCGCATTTGTAACCGCCTTTTTTGTAAATATGAAAATTAATTATGTTTCTTAATTAGGGAAAAGAGTCATTCCTTCTCGCGTGAATTTCTATCGAGGGAAAAAAACTTTTTTTCTCAATCGAGAGAGCATCCATCGATTGTTAATATGCAATTTCTCATTCGAGAGAGCATCCATCGATTGTTAACACGCAATCTGGAACCAAAGGTATTTTGATTTGTATTTTTTAATTTTTACATGTTTTTCGATACATGTTTTTCGTTGCTAATATATATTTAATAGGTTCGTGCATGGATCATTCGCGTGTAGTTTACGATATTGATATATCAGATTCAACTATGAAAGACGACTTTGTTCATGGTTCAGAGAGTGAAGATTATTTATGTGAATTCGATGATGAAAGCAATCTTTTCGATCTGATTGATGTCAACAAGACTCTGAAAGAATAGGTATTATTTATTTTTTTTATGTAATCATATGAATTTTATTTTCAAGTTTGTCATTGCATCATTGAAATTTCTAACATCGTAGCATCATCAAGATTATGTAAGCTCTAGTATTATATAAGCATCTTTAAGTATCTGTAAGATCTCAGAGGACACTTGTAATATTTGCTAAAGAATCAGTAAGCTCTTATGTAACATATGTAAGTATCATTAAGTTATATAATGACTCATGTAATATTTGCAAAAGAATCAGTAAGCTCTATTGTAGCACATGTAAGTATTAGTAAGCTATATTATGACACAAGTAATATTTTCATAATCAATAGTAATATTTGCAGAAGAATCAGTAAGCTCTATTGTAGCACGTGTAAGTATCAGTAAGCTTTATTATGACACAAGTAATATTTTCAAATTCAATAGTAATATTTGCAAAAGAATAAGTAAGCTATTATGTTTCATATGTAAGTATCAATAAGTTATATAATGACACAAGTAATATTATCAAACTCATTAGTAATAATTGCAAAAGAATACGTAAGCTCTTATGTTGTGTATGTAAGTATCAGTAAGTTATATAATGACGCAAGTAATATTGCCAGAATTAATAGCAAGTTTTTAAGTAGCACCTGTAAGTACCTTGTAGTATATGTAAGTAGCATCTATAAGTATCATTAATTATCAGTATCATTAATTATCAGTATCAATATCAACAGTATGTTATTATGAATCAACTTTAACTAACAAATGTAAGTATCATTCACTTAAAGCATCAGTAATTTCTTATGTGTCATATGTAAGTATCAGTAAGTTATTATCTGACAATAGTAATATTATCAAAAACAACAGTAAGTTCTTTTGTATCATTTGTAAGTATCAGTAACCTATACCACATTATATGTAGCTATTGTAAGCCTATGTAAGTAATCGTGAATAGGATTTAGTAAATTTTTTAATTTAAGGTGTTATGAAAGCTTGAATATACTGATACTTTCATACTGATACCTTAAATATGCATACTGATACTTTCTTTATTGTTTATTCTTTTAGTCAATGATGAATATGAAAGCTTTAAAGATTTAAATGATGAAGATTCCCCTATATCAGCTGTAGATCCTGCTATTATTCCTCGTGAGGGTCTTTCTTTCTCAAACCTAAAGGAATGTGAAATGTTCTATGAGAAATATGCCACTGAACTTGGCTTTAATATTAGGAGGAGTAGCATCAAATATTGTTTTGATCGAAAAAACAAAGTTAAGAATCTTTCTTTCAAAAAATATGTTTGTTGGAAGGAAGAAGAGTATGTTCAAAATACCAAAAAAAGGAAGATATCATCGAGCCTGACAGTGGTTGACGCAGAAGCTAATCTTGAGGGAATAGACAGCGACGGTAGAAGATGTGGAATAAGCCGTTGTGGTTGTAAGGCAAAGTTGTGTGTGAAATTAAATCAGATATCCAAACAGTGGGATGTGGTCTCATTCGTTGAGGAACATAACCATAAACTTGTTTCTCCAAGTAAGAAGAAGTACTTGAGACCAAATAGGAGAATAAGTAAGGCCACAAAGAATTTACTAACTTCTATGTCTCAAGTTAACATCCCTACGGCCAAACAAATTGCTTTTTTGGACAAACAAAGTGGATCTGATGAACGTATTGGTTCTATAGCTAGAGACATATATAATTTGAAGCGTGATCAGAAGAAAGAAATTGAAGGTCATGATGCTGTTATATTGTTGGAACATCTTGAATATTGCAAAAGCATTACACCTGATTTTTTTTTATGTGTACAAGCAAGATGAGGATTCGTGTTTAACTCATTGCATGTGGATAGATTCTTACTCTATGGAAGATTATAAATTGTTTGGAGATGCTGTTACATTTGATACAACATACGATACAAACAAGTATAAGCTCATTTTTGCTTCTTTTGTGGGGTTAACAACCATAACAAGACTGTATTCTTTTGCAATGCATTCTTAATGAATGAGACAAAGGAGTCCTTTGTATGGCTTTTTAAAAATTTTCGGATGGCTGTTAATGTCGCTCCCAAGTTAATTATTACTGATCAGTGCCCATCCATCAATGCTGTTATAAGAGAAGTTTTCCCCACTACCAAACATAGATATTGTGGTTGGCACGTTACAGCTAACATGAAGAAGAGGATTGGTTTAACAAAAAAAAGCTGATATAGCAATTCCTTCATTGAATAAGATTATTTGGGGGGCAAAAAGTGAAGAAGATTTTGAAGCTGAGTGGGACAGAATAGTTACAGAATGTAATTTAGAAAAAAATAGATGGATTAATGTTATGTATCGTATCAGGAGGAAGTGGGTGCCTATTTACATGAGAAGATATTTTTTGCTGAGATGAATACAACACAGAGGAGCGAGAGCATGAATTCATTCTTGACTAACCATGTCAATCAGCTGAATAGTTTATATGAGTTCATGACTAGATTTCAAATCGCAGTTGAAAGAATGAGAGAGCATGCTAATATGCTGGACAATGAAAATGAGAATAAAATTCCCAAGTTGGATATGCAGTGGAGCATTGAAAAACAATTTTCTGAGCATTTCACAAAGACTTTGTTTTACATGCTTAAGACAGAGCTTTTGGAAGGTATTGAACTAAATGTGATTCCATTTCCTTCTGTTGATGATGTTATACAATTCAGAGTATATCCTATTGGAAAGATTGAAGATTTCAACAGAGTTACTTTTCATGCTTGTTACAATAAATTCAAATGTGATTGTATGAAAATTGGAATCAATGGGTATTCCATGTAGACACATTATTAGTGTTTTAAAACACACTGATGCGTTAGACGTTCAATCCTCTCTTTTATTGAATAGATGGAAGAAAGATATCAAGAGAAATGGTTACTATCCACTTTATAGGAAGAGAACAGTACAAGACGACAATAGTCAATTAAGGGTATTGGCAAATGAACTTATTAGCGAAGCTGATGGCGACAAAGAAGTATATGATTACATTAAGAAGGTCCTTATAGATGCTTCTGAAGGAGTCAAAGCTATTAAGAGCAAAAGGATCATTGTTAATGTTGAAGATGTCTACGAGGTTAATGAAAAAAGTGATAAGACAGTATTTGTTGTAAAAGATCCCAATGTAGCAAACCAAAAGGATCTGGAAAAAATGGTAGACCAAAGGGCAGCACTAATAGATTGAAATTAATTAGTGAAGAGAATTCGTCAAAGGGTAGACAATGTAAATTATGCCACAAAGTCAATGCTGGACATGATTCAAGGAATTGCCCTTCAAAATCTGCAAATAATGCTTGATGGTAAGAGAAATTCTTTAATTGATGTGATTCATATTGTACTTCCAGTATATTAACTTACTGCTAACATTATCTATATTTTTTTCCATTACACAGGTGGATACATATTCAATGCAGCTGATATTCGAAAGTTTTGAAGTCAGTTGATATTCAAAGGAATGAGAAGACTGAAGCATATTCAAAGGAATGAGAAGACTGAAGTCATTTTATAGAAGAATTCCAATTTTTTTATATATTTTCCTTCTTTGTAAACTTTGTAAATTGTGTACTATTCATCAAGGCTGAAGTTGTGTGTCTTTGATCATTTTGTATTCAATTAGAATGATATTTTTAATTTTAATATAACACCTTTGTAAGTCCTTTTCTATTGTTCACTTTCCATTAGCAAGTTCTTACTTGTTAGTAAGTTCTTTCTTGACAATTGTATCAGTAAGTATGAAACATGTATCAGTAAATTTGATAAATGAATCAGTAAGTTCTTGCCTATCGCATGTATTAGTAAGTTTGGAACATGTATCAGTAGCTTTGAAGCATGCATCGGTAAGTTTATTTTATTTGTCAGTAAGTTCTTACTTGTCAATTGTATCAGTAAGTATGAAACATGTATCAGTAAATTTGATGAATGAATCAGTAAGTTCTTGCCTCTCACATGTATTAGTAAGTGTGGAACATGTATCAGTAACTTTGAAGAATGCATCAGTAAGTTTATTTTATTTATCAGTATATATTTCCCATATTTTCTTTGAAGAATGCATCAGTAACTATAAAGCTTGTATCGGTAAGTTTGTAGAAGTCATCAGTAACATTGTCCATTATAAACCGTAAGCATCAGTAACTTAAATAGTCAGTAAGTTATTATGTATCATATCTAACTATAAGTAAGTTATTGATATGCCACAAGTAATATTATCAAAATCAATAGTAAGTTATTAAGTGTCATTTGTAAGTATTACTAACTTAAAGCATACAATATGTATCTATTGTAAGCATTTGTAAGTCATCGTTAATAGGATTTAGAAGATTTTTTAAGCATTTGTATCTGTAAGATCTTAGCTGATTCAAGAAATATTTTCAAAATCAACATTAAGTTCTTATATAGTATATGTAAGTATTAGTAAGTTATATAATGACACAAGTAATATTATCAAAAGCAACAGTAAGTTTTTTATGTAGCATTTGTATGTATCAATAACTTAATGCATCTGTAAGTATCATGTAGTAGACGAAAGTAGCATATGAAAGTATCAGTATGTATCAGTAGCAAAATTAACATTATTTTATTACGTAGCATTTCCCATATAAACTGTAGGTATCATTAACTTAAAGCATCTCTAACGTATTATGTAGCTATTGTAACTATCAGTAAGTTATTAAATGACACTTGTAAGTTCTTTAAGTCGTATAAACTGTAGGTATCACAATCATTAGTAAATTCTAACTTAACACTTGTAAGTTCTTTAAGTCGTATAATAATCTCAACAATCAACAATCAACATCCATCAAAATTTTCTCATTCATAATGAATTCCATTTACAAAAGAAAGATGCTACTTTTAAATTTTGAACACTACATGTACATATATACATCATCTCTAATTACATGTCCAAGATATTTCATTTCTTTCAATCTTTCTTTTGCACACTTGTAAGTAGAATAACTGCTATCTCGGCACGAAACTTGGGGATATCTTCGGTTCGAAAGACTGGATCTTTTTCCTTGCAAATGAATTCCATATACTTCATTACATAAACTCCACAATCAATGGAATCACTTCGCTGCATTGAGATTCCTTTTTTTATCTCTACTGGCCACTTTTCAAGGTGTTCTCCAGTGAATAGCATGAAGTATTCTGCCATCCAATCAACCTAACATAATTGTTAAAGAAATATGTTAGTATCAAAATAACTCAAAAATGGATGTATGTCATAATTTTTTTCTATATTTACCTATTTTCTAACATCCAAGAGGTGTTTTTTCATCCCAGCAAGTGAATTGTAAGAAATGAATTTTTTGGCATCGAAATCAGCCACGAGAAGATGCCAATGATTGGAGGTGTGGATTACACAAAAAGCCTTTTTTACACTATCAAACATTGTTCTCGTGCACGAGAACAAATTGTTCAGAGGCTCATAATCTTCTTCAGTTGCTTCTTTCACAGTCTTTGGGAACAATTGCTGAAATGAATAATAATTAGGTAATATAACATATATTAAAAACAAAAAAGAGTTAAGTACTATTACCATTTGAGCCGTATTTGCAAAAATAAATGGGCATTCCACGTCACTTTCTCGATATGATTTGTATAGCACATCCATGAACATGTCCAAAATAACATCAATGACCATTTTGTTATATAATAGGTCTTCAATGTGTATTCCATTGCAAAAGTTGTCTCCTGGACCATGGTAAGTTGCTCCCATACTGCAATGAAAGTTAAGTTGTATCATTAAAAAAATCATCATAAATATTTATCCATTAAATGTATCTAATAAATTTTGTAAATCTCCACTTACTTGGCGACATGATCCTTCAGAAATTCATGAATGGTTGCCCTCTCTAATTCTGAAATTGCATCATATCCAGCGTAATCGATGCGATTTAAATTGTAAACCTATAAATATATTTATAAAATCTTACCATTAGTTTATGTTATTGCATCATTGAAATTTACAACGTCTAAAGCATCACCAAATTTATGTAATCATTTGTATTATGTAAGCATCTGTAAGTATCATTAAGTTCTTAGACAACTCAAGTAATATTCTCAAACGCATCATTAAGTTTATTTGTATCATTTGTAAGTAACATTCAGTCAGAAAATTACTCAAGTAATATTTCTAAGATCGACAGTAACGTCTTAAGTGCCATCTCTAAGTATCATGTACTGACTGACACTAGTAACATTCTATGTATCAATAGTAAGTTATTATAAAGCTTCTGTAAGAAGTAGTAAGTTAACTCATCAGGAAGTACTTATTTAGAATATGTAAGTATCCGTAATTTATTAGTTGACACAAGTAATAATCTCTAAATCAACAGTAAGTTAACATTTAACATCTGTAATTTATTAAACCACCATCATTTGAAAGATTCAAAATCCAAAAAATTTTAATGCAACAGTATCTGTAAAGTATGATAGGTTGATTTCATACCTCCAAAGCTTGCTCTTTGTTGTCTTCAATCTTTGGAATTTCATCTTCATCTTCTACATTCATCACTTCTTTAAAATTCTTTTTCTCAAGCTTTCTTTTTTTCCTTACTATTTTCTCCTTAAGTGGGATGGTTTGTGTTTTTTCTTCTTCCTTAATTGCTCTTTTTGATTTGACCCTTTTAGACATGCTGCTAGGAGTGAATTCATAATCAAAAATGAATTCATTTGGGTCAATCTTGAATATCTCTGTTTCCTCAAAGTCTAGCTGGACAACAATCTAATGCAAGCAAATATTTTTAGCTATCAATCCAAAATCATTTTAATAAAAAGCAACCTTTCAAGTAAATTTCATAATGGCAAGCAGTAAAATTTTTAAATGTATCAGGCTGTCAGTAATATTGCAATCAATATTCATATGTAATATGTATCAGTAAATTTGAAGCATGAATTAGTAAGATTTTCCTTCTCACATGTATTAGTAAGTTTGGAACAAGTATCAGTAACTGTGAACCATGCATTAGTAAGTTTATTTTATTTATCAGTAACTATTTCCCACAGTAAATTTGAAGAATGCATCAATAACTTTTAAGCTTGAATCAGTAAGTTTGAAGAAGGCAATAGTAACTTTCACTATTTTAGCAGCAACTATAATGATTACATATAAAATAACAATAGGGGTTAGCATGTAAGTTTGGAATATGTATCAGTAACTTTGAATCATGCAGCAGTAAGTTCACTTTATTTATCAGTAACTATTTTCAATATAGCATCTTTGAAGAATGCATCAGTAACTTCGAAGCTTGTATATGTAAGTGTGAAGTAGTCATCAGTAACTATTCTTATTTTATCAGTATCTTTATTGATAATCAACAAACTTTGCAAGTAATATTATGATGACAAGCAGTAACATTGTTAAAATCTATCAGGTTGTCAGTAGTTAAACTTTCCTCTCTTTGAAATGTCATTCTATAATATTAAAATCACAAATGAAATTGTAATTAAATTTTTGGTACATGATCTTCATCAAAGTTCAAGAATTGTTCAATGGTAACTTTGCATGGAGTTGACCATTTTCTAATTCTTGGCAACAGATTTTGGTTTAATGCATGTGATGGGAATAAGTACTCCAGAGCCCATGCCTGAAAATTTTACATAGTTAATTATGTGTTAAATATTTATTAAAAGCATAATAGTATATAGAGATGAAAAAAACTTACATATAAACATGCTGCACATCCAGTTAAGTAGCCAACTGTGCCTTTCCCATCAGATGGTGAACGCTTTCTCATTTTTTCCACTATGTCTTCTAAACGTTGCATTATCATAGTCCCAACTGCATTAGACCAATTGAAGAAACATGTATCTTCAATTGAGTCTATGTAATTTAGTAGGACTTTTGGGAAGCAGAAGTTGGTTTCGGGGAATAAAAATGTATAAAACATTAATGATATTAGACATCTTATGTACATTCTATTTGAATGATCATCTTCTTGAGTTATTAAGGAATCAAGCATGTTACAAATATTATGACGATTTAATAACATGCTTGGTTGGCAAAATAGCTCTTCGAATGAACTTGGCCATTCAAATGAGAACCCCCTTAGATGTATAGGAAATCCGGATGAAGGCAATCCCAAAATCAATCCTATGTCATTATCTGAGAATATGAGTTCTTTTTCTCCAAACTTGAAAATCCGTTCTCCTTGATATCTTTGAACAATAAAGTCTAAGACTTGATAATTAATATCAAGTTTTGTGATCGAAACTATTCTTGAGAAAGAGGATTTATCAATAAGCTCCTTATGCCTCCCAGTCAACTTGTTGTTACCAAGATATGTTACAAATTGTTTTATGTAACATCTGTGTTAGACACAATATCTTGCTGCAATAATGAAATTAAAATTGGTTAATATTTTGCAATTACAAAGAGTTTTTCTTAACTTACAATCTTATTAGATATTAGCTTACCTGGCAATGATTCTATCTTTGCATTATCCTTTACAGTATCAAGACTCAAACCAGATGCTCTTTCTACATAGCACAAATTTTTGACAATATTAAGTTATGATATTCACTATTACCAATTTGGGTGTTAATATAGAAACTTACCAGTGGAAACTTCAGTAGCTTTATCTCCCTCAAAGCTTGTATCTGCAAGAAGTTACTTCTTAAGACATAATTCAATTAGATTATATATTTTGTATAAAAAATATCAACTTACCACTTGCAGATTCCATTGTTCCCTTTTTTATATTTTGTGGTGTTCGTCTCCTGTATGAAACATCAAACGTTTTTGATTGATCCATCTGCAAAAGTATCAAATGAAATACTAATCACAATTACTGATATTATTTTGTTAGTGATTTCAACATGAAGAGCAGCTATTTACTAATTAACTCAAGCAACAATTTGAAATATCTTTAGTATTTCTTTGTTAACCATCTATAAGCTTTATTAGAATTATGCAATGGTAAAATTAAAATGAAACCGCATTATTAAAATATGAGACATCATTGGAATGAATTAGTAAACATATGTAATCACATTACATATCAACATATGTAAGATTGAATCAATGGTAGGTTCTTCGATTGCATCTTTAAGCATTCGTAATTTAAAACAGCAGTATACATGACATCGTTTTCAATAAGTTATATGCATGCAGGTAGTGGATTCATACGAAAGTGTTCAAAGTTAAAAGATTATATTTTCATAAACCTAATACGTCTAATTCTTCAAAAAATCGTATAGGAATTGACTTAGCAATACAATGGAAGATGTCGAATTGTTAAACGGTCACTAACCGTGTCTAACCGTGTTTATCCCTCTCCGCCCGTGTTTCAATCGTCAAGAAGGTCTTCACTGCTCCGCCGTGAAACGAACGCTTTCGCTGGAAGTAAGTTTTTGAATGTTAACCTAACTTCTAATATTTGATGAGGCGGTAAAAAGTAATTTATTGTAAAGATAGCTTATAATATCACGATGGTAATATTATAAGTAGGGTAAGTAACTTTTGTATGTATACAGGTAACTTTACAATCATACAATAAATTTATTCAATATCCATTAGTAAGTTAGAAGTATGTATCAGTAAGTTCGTGATACTAACCGATATCAGTAAGTATGAAATATCTATCAGTAAATTTGATGCATGAATCAGTAAGTTCTTGCTTCTCAAAGTTATTTGTAAGTTTGTAACATGTATCAGTAACATTGAAGCATGCATCAGTAAGTATATTTATCGTATCAGTAACTACTCCCCATATTACCTATACAGAATGGATAAGTAACTTTGAACCTTCTATCAGTAAGTTTAAAGAAAGCATCAGTAACTTCCATCATTTTTATCAGTAAGTTCTTGCTCCTCAAATGTATCCGTAAGTTTGTAACATGTATCAGTAACTTCATGTAGCATGCATCAGTAAGTATATTCTTTTTATCAGTAACTATTCCCCATATTACCTTTGGAGAATGCATCAGTACTTTTGAAGCTTCTATTAGTAAGTTTGAAGAAGGCATCAGTAAATTCATTCCTTTTATCAGTAACTTTAATTATTACACGTAAAATAACAATAGAGGTATGCTTGTAATTTTGGAATATGTATTAGTAACTTAGAATCATGCAGCAGTAAGTTTACTTTAGTTATCAGTAACTATTTTTAATATTGCATTTTTGAAGAATGCATTAGTATCCTAGAATCTTGCATCTGTAAGTTTGAAGTAGTCATGAGAAAATCTATTTGTTCTTAATCCAACTCCCATATTTTTTATTACTATCAGTATCGGTACATGATTTTTAAATAACTTTGCATCAAAATGTAGTAATATATGATTCAGAATTTGTATACGTTAAAACTATCGAATAAAAATTACCTTCAAAATGATCTTCAAAGACGAGGATACATAAAAACTTACTGATTCTCGATGATGAAGCGCCTTCAAAATGATCTTCAAAGACGAATGATAGACTGGCTTGACTTTGTTTGATCGCCGTATTCGTAATCAAGAAACCCTAATAATATTTTGGATATTATTCGATTACTGATTACGTCAAACAAATTAAATTACCACCCTTCTTTCTCGCGATAGCAGTTATGGCATCCAAAAGGTGCCATATTTAGAATTATTATTGAAAATGTATTGTAACCTCACGATTAAAATCGCACGGATCTAATTAGGGGCCTATTAGATCCTAAATCAGCACAGTGCCCTCTAGATAAGCCCTATATATATATATATATATATATATATATATATATATATATATGGGGGGGGTGCGTTATACCTATATACATATGATTGCATAAATTTTATGTATTTTCTAATTCATTACATCCAATGTAAACTTAACGTATATTTCATTAGTTTGAAAATTGTTTCACTTAATATGTAAATAGATGGTACATAAATGATAGAGTAGTATCACTTTCCATGTTTCAACAAATAGTAATTCATTTTCTAATATCAAAATTTGTAAGATGGCATTGCACGTTAGACAGGACGAACTGTAACGTTGCATACTTCTGCATTACACTTGATAATATATGGTATAATGGTCATTTAGTTTTTGCAAATTTGTTAACAAGTAGCAAACTTGATATGAACAATATTAAATTGCTGATTCTAGATCATGAGCGATTTTTAAATTTTAAACATATCTGGCTGGTTCCAACATTTTACGTACTTGTTTGTATGCGCATTATCGAACGAGTATGGTTGTCATTAAACTGAATTTTTTTTGCCACATAACTAACCCCATCATTCATCCAAACTCACATAAATTGTGTATTAAAATTAGTATTCAATGACAAATATGAAAAAAAATAACAATTACTCAAGTAAATAAAAGTCACAACAAAAAATACATTATAATATCACATCCATATTTCACTCATAATAGCACATTCAACAACTAAACATTCCCCCCAAACTCCAATATAAGTTGCATCATAACAAATCCTCCCAACAACAAACCTACAATCCAAACAACAAAACAAACAAATAGTTTATCCACCTACTTCCCCAAACAAAAGACTAACCCTAGTATCAACTATTAGTAAATTGATCCGAACTAAGTACACATGCATCGAATATGCCTTCTGATGTGTCAGTAAATTTTACTAAATCCTGTCCTACTCTAGTCCAAAGCTACGTCTGTCAGTAGGGTGTAAAAAAATATAAGCCTAAAATGACAAATTTCATATATTTCTATGAATGGCAGCGTCCCATTGCAGTGACTTCACGGAATCTCCAATGGAGTCTGTCAGTTAATATCAGATGTAGAACACCTACACATTACAATGCTAACCTAATCTGTAGTGCGTAAAAAGACCTTTACCACATTCAAATCATACAATGAAAGACCCGGAGAAGGATGGTGAGGATTGCATGTAGGATGGCGAAGTTGCATGTCAATCATGCTATCTCATCATCTGTGCCCTTCATCTTGAGCTCTATAGGTGCAAAATCCATGACAGGTGGCATGAGGAGCTCATCTTTAAGTAACGGATCACCGGCCTCGCTACCTACACATAGGCAATCAACCATAGCATCAATTACCATCTACTAGACATTTCCTTTGCTAATATAATGAAGATGAGCCAATCGTAGAAGACCACTGAAGAATGTGTTACCTGCTAATGCAGAGAGACATAATGCAAAGATGAAGTGATTTCCAAGGTATGCAGTTATTGCAATATTATGATATGTTTTTAATAGCAAGTTAAGATTTCAAGAAGGGCTGACATGCAGAAAGGAAATCATAAAAACTAGCAAGTTTCTTTTTGAAAGAGAATAGCAAGTTAAGGTATACATGTGACTCAAACAATTTTATTACGCTAATTAGAAATGGTACTTTGTAAGAATTAGGCCGGACATATCTGCTTTTAATCAAGGGATTTTTACCCGGAAGACCCTATAAACTTTTTAAATTACCTCTACGACCTTTTGCACAACGTAATTACCCCATCGACCCTTTAAATTACCCCAAGAACCCCCATTGGCTTCAAACAGATGACCCGGATGGTTCATTGGGTAAGAGTTGGCAAGTTTACGGGGTCGAGAGGGAAATTAGGTTGTTTCAAAGGTCGTGGAGGTAATTGGCAAAGTTTATAGGGTCTACCTGGTAAAAATCCCTTTAATCAAATAAGATTGGAGAAATAAACCATAAGTAATAACTTAGCTGTCAAATATCATTTATAATGATTTCGTCCATATGCTAACAAAATGACACACACACAGATATACACAAGGAAGTAAGTTGTAATACCAACAATTTAGCTAATAGGTAATAACTCCACACAGGTCCTCATAGAAGACAACCCCCCTTAAAGCTCTTGGTCCAAAGTAGAAATTTAACCCTGCAATTTAGTTATGGACAACCTTGTAGATGTCTTTAAACCTAGGTCGCAGAGGCCCAGCATAACGATTACCTCAGTAACTCCATAGACAAAGCTGAAAGTCCTACTTTTGTAAACATGCATTGTCCTATCTCTAATGGGTCTCCAAAACTCTAAAAAGGTAAGCTGGACTGTAGCTGTGAGGCAACCACTCAAGAGGACTACAAACCTCTGCCAAGGGGCACAACATTGCACCTCTCAAGGAACAAACCCACTCAGCTCTCCAAGTCCATACCACTAGGCAGGTAAGTTACAGTAGACAGGACTTACTTCGTCCCTGAGCAATTCTCCTCTGCTGGTCTTTCGCTTGCTACAATTGACACCCCCTCCAGAAGGCGATCACCAATTCTCGGAAACCATCCTCAAGTAGCCACGAACATTCAAATCTAAAAACCAACATGGGTCGAACACCTCAACCAAAACCCAGAGGAGTTGCATGTGATCAGAGTGCACCCAGGAAACAGCCTTGTCCCAGCCAATGGGAGATGCACTGCCTCAATAGACATCAGAAAACGGTCAATACGGATCAGGATATGGGGTTCCTCCATGTGTAATGGCAACCAGCAGCATCAATGATCTCCATCTGAGACTCCGCGATCAGATTGTGCAAAGCATCAGACCCTGTGTCCAAGCTCCCCCCCCCCTCCCCCCCCCCCCCACAACTTCCCGCAATCGCAGCCTATCCTCTGGCCTCAATGTTACATTAAAGTCTCCTCCTACAATCCATGCCTCAGAAGGAAGATGATATCTAAGCAAGTAAAGGTCATCAAGCAGCTCCTTGTTGTTCATCCCTATCATTGGGCTACATGCATAAGTAACCAAGATGTGTATGCTGTCAGCCTTGTGACGCAACCACACCAAAATCGAACACCGTCCTCTTTCCTCAACCTCTACCGGGTTGAATCTGCCACAGCTCCACCCAATCACCAGACACAGAGACCGCATCAATAGATCGGTAATTATCAATGTGTCTTCCACCAATACCCCACCAAAGTACGTCCATTACCTGCGTAACTTTGGTTTCTTGCAACATAGATATATCAGCCTTAGAATCCCTTAAGAGCTCCCTTCCCCCGAACCCCTTACATTCCAAAATAAAATGTTCATCCCGAAACAATAGCAATCCTTGGCAGAGGAACCACACCAAGACACTCCAGCAACTCCCTATCAAGAAGGCCAATCCCACTTCCATATTCTTGAACTTCAACAGGAAGCATCAATTTTTCGAGGAGGAGCCCCCCCCGATGGAAACGGTCGGATACAGATACAAATATAGGTATAATAATATCCTTGTCTATTTTAAAATACGAATGCATATACGAAATGTGAAAAAGGTGTTACCATATCCTTGAAAACGAATATGAATCGGATACGAATAATAACAAAAAAATTAATAGATTAACTAGAATATACATGTTTATAATGGTTTACACATAAAATAGATATGCCAGATATAGTACTTTTATAACAATTATATCAATAATGGCGAATCCAATCATAAAATATTGTTACTCACAATTATAAATAAATCGATTACGATACTTATGTACGAAAACAAATATACAAATGCGAATATTAGTGAATGTTAAAGTGATATCCATATCCGCATCCATTTTTAAACGAATATGAATACGAATGTCAAAATATGTATAAAACGAATATGATAGTGGATCGGATACGAATATTCACATTCATTTTCATCCCTACCCCCCCCCTCCCCCAAACTTAGGCACCCTCTCAACGGTCTGATGTAATGTCTTCCCTTGCGTTATTTTTCCTACATATTTATGCACCTCCTCTTCCTCAGAAGCGTCAAGAGACGTGTTCAGGCACGCCCTTGTCGGCGAGAGAGCGAACGGCCCCTCACCAAGAAGCCATTTCCCATATGGTCAAAAAACCCACGTCTTCGGCAAAAATCTCCCTCGATGAGGCTTGATAGACACACTAGTCGGAGTAGGAATTGCTCGAGACCCAACAACCTAGCACGTCCCTGTAACTGTGGCCCCCAGTAGAGGTTGCACAAGATCACGCCCATCCTTTATAACAACCATACTGGTCGTCGCATCCCTGGAGATGGTCACCTGAGAGACTGACGGAACTGGGCATCTCCATCCCAAGGAACATCCATCAAGATCTCAACCCCAAGCTCCAATATGTTGCGCTCTAACGATGCTTTCATCGAAAGTGCAAAAGCCCTTTTCAAACCCATTAGTCATAGGTGATAGTCACAAAACTCATACCAACAACTTGTGAAGTATCTGATTGCCTCCTCTGACCTGCCTCACTCAAGTTGGGCCAATTAGTGTTCGATTGCTCCTACAACCCATTGTAGTGAAGTATCCGATTGCTCCCACATCCCTTCCACCGAGGAGCAATCCCATGATTGGAGGGGCATCCCAGCATCATAACCTTGTAGTGGACCATCTGTGAAGCACCATCCCTTAATATGGGTCTCTACAAACACACTCCATCTTCCTTCGATCCATTTTCGAACGACACAACAACAATCGAAACTCGGCCTTAGACAACCGACACACGTGGAAATTCTCAAGTGCACATCACCCCCAAACGATGGCCCAATATTTCATCCAATATCCTCTATTGCTTGGTGTAAGTAGCCTTCCGTTGATCTGCAAACATCTATAAGGACCGAGTGCAGGGATGAACTTGACCCCGAGTTGAATTGCTCCATAGTCTTCCTGATAATCTCCTTACCTATCTTATTAATATATATGGGGCGAACACCCTCGGAGTGTTCCCCCTTCTTTGGATCAAAAAATATTAATCTTCCTTGCCTCTCTTTGCTCCCCAACTCAACCATTTTGTTCACCTTGCATGCCCTTTGGCGGTGCCTAAATCCACCGCAAGCATGGCACTTGACAACATTCTAACACACTCCCATAAAATGGGTTTTGCTCTCCCAGTCTGAAGCAGCTATCCTCCTCGGCGACTCCTTGAGAGCATCCTCCCGTTTCCATGGACTTGACTCCATCCGAGGATCACCCACTGGCATTTGCCGCTCGAAGATCGCTTCCCTTCATGTCCCGACGATCGCCTCAAACTGTTAAGCTTTCTCCTCATTGTCGTTCTCCACCCATTTTGGTTGAATGGTGGAAGGCTAGAATTAGGGTCAATAAAGGCACAGGGCTTTGGTCTAGGATCGTTGCTCTGATACCAAGTGAAAAAATAGTGAGATGAAATGAGATATTTTTATTCAAGGGATAAGGGTTTCTTATATAGAGTGAAACCCTAAAACTCTAATCACACAAAAGAGGAAAATACAATAAAGTCCTTATTCGAACTAGAACAAGAAAACTCTAAATATAGTGAACATCAACATGCATATTGTAAAAGTTATATCAACAAATAAATCTATAACTATATTTACATATTAAAAAAGATATTTTGTATCATATATATCAACTTGAGGGTGATTGTTATATTATCACTTTCACCTTTGTAATTTTTCCATCAACTTCTGTGAAAGAAGGATTAGGATTTCATTATCATAAATAATAAAACTTTTATCTTTAATAATTACAAAAACACATTATCTTAAGTTTAATATCTATACAATATATGTATCATGTTTTTCTGATTTCAAGAGTTGTTCTACATATTCAACCTAGACTAGTATAAATTTAGTGAGATGGTCATCCAATTAAAAAGCATTTGCAACAACAACAACAAAGTCTTTTCCCACAACTAAGTAGGGTCGGCTACATAGATTTTTTTATCTCCATTCAAATCTATTTTGGGTCATTCTCGTGCTTAAATCCAAATAACTAAGATCCATTCGGATAGTCTCATTCCAACACTTCTTAGACCTCCTAACCCTCTTATAACTGGCTCAACATCCCAAATCTCGCATCTTCTAACCGGTGCATCGACCGACCTCCTTTGAAAATGGTCAAACCATATTAAGTGGTTTTCTCTCATCTTATCCTCTATCGAAACTACATCAACTTTTCTTCTGGTCGTATCATTTCGAATACAATCTTTTCGCGTATGACCACACATCCACCTTACCATTTTCATTTCTGTTGACATCTCCATCAATTTCCTCATCTTGTTGCAAAATAGATCCCAAGTATCTAAAAGAATATTTTATGAATGTCATTGTCTCCAATCTTCACATTGAGTCCTTGATCGTTGTTTCCATCCAGTGAGCACTCCATATATTCAGTCTTAGCTCTACTAATACAAAATCCTTTAGTCGTTAAAGCACATCTCCAAACCTCCAACTTCCCGTTTACTCCATCTCTTGGTTCATCAACCAACACAATATTGTCGGCGAACAACATACACCAAGGTATCTCATCCTGAATGTGACTAGTCAACTCATCCATAATAAAAGTAAAAAAGGAATGGACTCAAAGTTGAACCTTGATATAGACAGATGCTGATGTTAAAACAATCAATCTTCCTGGACTAGATCATTACACAAGATGAAGACCGTCATACATATCCTTTATAAGGTTAATGTATAGGACAGGTATTTGTTTCTTCTCCAAAACTCTCCAAATCAATAAAAATCGTATGGTGGTTCTTCTTTTTAGCTCTATAAATCTCCATTGTTCTCCTCAAGAAATGGATAGCTACAATAGTTGACCAACCTGGCATGAATCCAAATTCATTTTACTTTGGAGACTTGCCTCAACATTCTATCGATTACACGTTCCCAAATTTTCATAGTATGATTCACCAGTTTGATACCTCTATAATTCAAATAATTTTGAATGTCTCTTTTATTCTTATAAAGAGGTACCACAATGTTTCTCCTCCATTCTTCAAGCATTTTCTTGCTTTGCCAAATAACATTGAATAAATTTGTGAGCCAAGTTAAACCACATTCATCTAGAACTCTTCAAATTTCTATAGGAATATCATCAGGTTCTACGCATTCTCCATGTTTCATAACCTTTAAAGCCTCATCTACTTCCTTCCTTCGTATCTATCTATAGCTTGCACGATTCATGTAACATTCACTACCAGTAAATTTCAAGTGTTTTGCATCCTGATAAATAATTTCAATGAACTGGGGAACATGGCTCTAGCGAGTGGGAGCAGCGTGGGAAGGAGACCGACGAGCAAGGTGATCAGAGGGCTACCATCAAAGTGGGGGAGGAGGGAGAGGTACATAAAGATGTGGAGATGGGG
The DNA here is from genome assembly GCA_037367405.1 of Ottelia alismoides. Taxonomy (NCBI): domain Eukaryota; kingdom Viridiplantae; phylum Streptophyta; class Magnoliopsida; order Alismatales; family Hydrocharitaceae; genus Ottelia; species Ottelia alismoides. The sequence goes on from JAZKJV010006991.1 coordinate 19,786, forward strand.
AGCTCACGGGGGAGGGTCCTTGAGTCGATTGAAGGAGAAAATGCGCTAGTTAAAGGAAAGAAGTGGTGTAACAACATGGTGCTTCCGCTGCGGAGACGCTGATCATCTCTCCAAGACCTGTGAGATGATCGAGCAACTTTGCTTTCGGTGTAGACAGTCGGGGCACCACCGACGTGCACTGAGAACATGACATGGTTGAAGAGGGCAACCAAGCCAGCGATAGTGGTGGATGCGAAGGCGACTCTGGTGATTTCGTCGGAGACCCCCCCCCCCCAATGGCCATGATGGTTGATGCTAAGTGGGCCTTGATTATACTAAAGCTTTCAATGGAGGTGTCATTGGAATGCCCATTGGATGGGATGGTTGTAGGGGAGGAGATGTGGAGTTCTTGAGAAGGGTTCGGGAGAGGGTAATGACAACAAGGTTCGGCGGCACCAACGTTGATGTTGTCTAGCTGCATGGAGGCTTGCTTTGTGTGTGTGGTTTATCGGAAGAGGGTGCGAGGGAGGCGATTGCGGGGACGCTGCAAAGCGGCATGCAACCATAGTCAAGAGATTTGATTAAATGGAGAAGGCCCCGATTTCTGGATGGCAGCTCCGAGAGCGAAGAACCGATCTAGAAGCTTTTCGTGGCCGGAGTTCCAGTAAGGTTCAAAAGGGTGGAGGTGTTGCGACATATATTGGAGCACGTAAGGGAGGTGGTGGAGATTTGCAGCTCCGCCATGCGATCGGGTGAGGGCTTCGAGGTGGTGCTCTTGATGAAGGGGAGGCGACCCCAGACACCTCTGTGCACAACGATTTGGATTGGACTAATGCATGTTACTTTGTGGCTCGTCGCTCTTGGAGGAGGGGAGGCGCTGGAGCGGGAGCCGATCGTATCGGGGAAGTTCAGGAGCTGGGTACAGTGGTGGGAAGCCCCATGATTATTCAATTCAGTGGCAAAGGAGCTCAAAGGACCATTTTGAGAAACCCAAAAGGCGGAGGCAGTGGTTTGAATATGCGCTTTGAATGCGGGCGTCATCGGGGGCACTGATGCGGATCCGAGTAATGGGTGCTCGTTTAACTCGTTAACACACTCAGGGAAAGGTTCGCTTTCGGTGTCGCCAAATCCTAACCCAAATAGGCGATACTCGAGAGCTCGCCAATTTCGGATATCATGGTCAATTTGTCGGGTGCAGTGTTCCACCCGAACTCGGCGCTCTCTTTGAGGTCCACTTCGACTCCTAGTTCGAACCTCGACGTGGTTGTAACACGAATTCCGTTGACCACGGCTCCCATAGGCCTCCAACAATTGACGATGGAGAGCTCGGGGCCTTTCTTGGCTTCCTTCCAATGATGGACTCTCCAGAGCGCAAGGTAAGTTCTAATCTTGAAGGCGGTAGCGATGGAGGGAATCTACCCTCCGTTGAACACCACGATGATGGAGGTAGCAGAGGGGAGGGCTTCAAGCATGGGGAAGCTCTTAAAGGAAGGATGAAAATTCCCTCACACAAGACCTCAATGCCTTGGGCGCGCGATGCATCGATTTCTGGCGGGGCGGTCTTGATGGTGGAGAATGAGATATTGACATTCTCACGGAAATAACAGAGGGCATACATGCTTGACAGTTGACAGTGACACGCGATTGTTGTAGCGGGAGTGTGAACCGGAAGGCTTAGAAAGTGGGACGGCAGAAAGTGCTAATCAAGAGGACTTGGCATTGTCTCGACGAGGGGAGGAAGGGGCTGAAGTGGCTACGATATAGGAAAGCAGTGTGAACCAGGTGGAGAAGGTCCTTGCTATTGACGAGGAGAAAAGGCCTTCTGATGTAGTAGTAGAGAAGGCAGAAGAGAGAGAAGCAGAAAGGCTATTCTGATGAGTTGTGCCAGATTATAGCAAGATTTTCGGAGATGGCATTTGTAGGTGGGGATTTCGACGTCACGATATATACCGAGGATAGACCGAGCAGGAGAGGTGCGCAAGATCCTGGATCCGACCTTTTTGGAGAGGTGTGGAGGAGTTGGCTCTTGAGATCATGGACGACGCTAATAGTAGATACACTTGGAGAAATTCATCATCTCGCTCGCGCATTGACCGTTTCCATCTATCAATGGAAGCTCCGGAGTTGTTTAGCTTGGCGTATATGACCTTCCTTCCCCGGTCGAGATAGGACCACGCACCGCTATGTCTTGAATCGTGCAACAGTAGGGGATCATCGTCATACTTTAGATTTGAGCAATGTTTGTTATTGAAGGAGGGGTTCCGTAATATGGTAAGTGTTTTGTGGTCGGAGTTGGAGGTGGAGGGGTCGGCTACGGTCATATTTGCTTTAAAATTGGTTGCACTACGGCATAGACTTTCGGAGTTCAAAAGGGCAACTCGTTCTTAACATGAGGTGAGGAGGAGGCAGGTGCAGGAAGAATCATGGCGATTAGACCTGCCGGAGGATGAGAGGGAGTTGGATGAGGAGGAGCTCATGAGCAGAGGGGTGGTTTAGAAGATCCTGGAGGAAGAAGATCGAAAGTGTGAGTATGAGTGGAGGCAAAGGTCACGACAAAAGTTGTTGAAGGAAGGTGATGCAAATACTAGATTTTTCCACACGATGCCAAATGGTAGGAGGAGAAACTTGATACATTTGGTAGAGGTGGGGGAGAGGAGTTTCGTGTGGAGGGGGAGGTGGCGAGGGCAGTTACGGATTATTTTAGGGGCTTGAGCAAGCAAACTACACAACTCAGCCATGGTCGGTCCATTATGCGTCCATTATGCGGGTAATTAAGCTAGTTCCGCTGCATCACCGCCCGGATGCAGTCTAAAATTTACAAGGGTTCTCGCATAATGGACGCATGCGAGTAAAAAATTTAGCCAAAAGAGATTGCAAAGGAAGTTGCGGATTGGTAGTTGGAATGTTGGCACTTTAACTGGAAAATTGATGGAGATAGTGGATACGATGGAAAGAAGGAAGATTCATATACTATGTCTTCAAGAGACTAAATGGGTTGGAGAGAAAGCAAGGGAGATCGAGAAGACAGGCTTTAAACTTTGGTATTCAGGTAAAGATAAGGGTATAAATGGTGTTGGGGTGTTATTTTAAGAATTTGAAGGATTGTGTGGTTGAGGTACAAAGATTCGGGGATCGAATTATTTTGCTAAAATTGGTGATTGAAGAAGAAATTTTGAATATCATCTCAGTTTATGCACCACAAAGTGGTTTAGATGAAAGGACTAAACAAGCTTTTTGGGAGGATCTGGATAAAATTTTACAAGAAATTCCACAAAGAGAGATTTGCATAGGTGGAGATCTTAATGGACATGTGGGAAAAGATGCTTCAGGGTATACTAGTGTTCATGGAGGACAATGGTTTTGGGGATAGAAATGAAGAGGGAAAAGTCATTCTGGATTTTGTAATGGCATATGATCTTTTCATAGCAAACACTCTCTTCAAGAAGAGGGAGGAGCATTTAATTACTTATAAGAGTGGGCCAATTAGAACACAGATAGATTACTTTGCGTTGAGGAGAAGATTCCGAAAAGTAGCCAAAGAGATACTAGGCGAGTCGAAGGGAGGAGCTCCAGGTCAAAAGGAGGCTTGGTGGTGGAGTGAAGGAGTGCAAGAGAAACTAAAAACTAAAAGAACTTGCTTTAAAGCTATGTCTAAGGATAGAACAACATAAACTATCACAAACTACAAAATAGCGAAGAAGGAAGCAAAGAAGGCTGTAAGCGAAACTAAGTCAAAAGCTTATGAAGTTTGTATAAAAATATCAACTCTAAGGAGGGCCAGAAGGATATATTCAGATTGGCCAAAGCAAGAGAAAGAAAGACCAAAGACCTTTCTCAAGTGAGATGCATTAAGGACGAGGAAGGTCACGTGCTTGTTACTCAGAAGGACATAGAGAGTAGATAGGAGCAGTACTTTCATAAACACTTCATTGGAGAAGGAAATAGATAGATTACTTTGGGTGATCTAGCTACTAGTGAAAGTTACTTGAATCGTGCAAGCTATAGATGAATACAAAGAAAGGAAGTAGAGGAGGCTTTGAAGGTTATGAGACTTGGGAAAAGTGTAGGACCAAATGACATCCATGTAGAAGTATGGAGAGTTTTAGGTGAGCGCGACTTGACTTGGCTTACGAATCTATTCAATGATATTTGGTGAAGCAAGAAAATGCCTGAAGATTGGAGGAGGAGTATCGTGGTGCCTCTTTTTAAGAATAAAGGAGACATTCAAAATTGTACAAATTACAGAGGTATCAAGTTGATGAGTCACACTATGAAAATTTAGGAACGTGTGATCGAAAGGTTGAGAAGAGTTTCCAAAGTAAAAGAAAATCAATTTGGATTCATGCCAGGTCGCTCAACTATTGGAGCCATTCATTTGCTGAGGAGAACAATGGAGATTTATAGAGCTAAAAGGAAGAACCTCCATATGATCTTTATTGATTTAGAGAAGGCTTATGATTCTGTTCCACGAGAGATATTGTGGAGAGTTTTGGAGAAGAGACAAGTACATATCCTACACATTAACCTCATAAAAGACATGTATGATAGGGCTTTATCTTGTGTAAGGACCCCGTCTGGGAAGACTGACTATTTTGACATCAACATTGGTTTACATCAAGGTTCAGCTTTGAGTCCATTTCTTTTTACTTTGATTATGGACGAGTTGACAAGTCACATTCAGGATGACTTACCTTGGTGTATGTTATTTGTTGATGATATTGTGTTGATTGACGAGACTAGAGATGGAGTAAATGAGAAACTTGAGGTCTGGAGACATGCATTGGAGACTAAAGGATTTCGTATAAGTAGGGTTAAGACGGAATATATGGAGTGCACCTTTGATGGAAGCAATGGTGAAGGAATTGAGGTGAAGATTGGTGACAATAACATTCAGAAGAAAGATTCTTTTAGATATCTGGGATCTATTTTGCAACAGGATGGGGAAATTGATGGAGATGTTACTAATAGAATAAATGCAGGCTGGCTAAAGTGGAGAGGAGCCTCTGTTGTTCTCTGTGATAAGAAAAATCCTTTAAAAATTAAAGGAAAGTTTTACAGAGCAGCCGTAAGACCTGCTATGCTCTATGGATCTGAATGTTGGCATGTGAACCATAGACATGTGCAGGGAATGGATGTAGCAGAAATGAAAATGCTAAGGTGGATATGTGGACACACACGTAAAGATCGGATTCGAAATGATGCAATCAGAAAGAAAGTTGGTGTAGCTCCGATCGAGGATAAGATGCGAGAAAATCTCTTAAGATGGTTTGGTCATTTGCAAAGAAGATCAACATATGCACCAGTTAGGAGATGCGAGTGTTGGGATGTTGAGCCGGCTAAGAGAGGGCGATGACGGACAAAGAAGTGTTGGAAAGAGACTATACGAAGGGATCTTAGTTTTTTGGATATAAGCCCAGGATTGACCCATGATAGATCTGAATGGAGGCGAAGAATCCATGTAGCCGACCCTACTTAATTGTGGGAAAAGGCTTTGTTGTTGTTGTTGTTGTGAGCAAGCAAACTACACATTGTGGGCCACGTTGGTTGGGGGTGGGGGTCAATCACGTTTCTGACCCAGATGCGGAGTCCTTGATGAGGCAGCTTGGGATGTTAGAAATCCGCGAGGTCGTATTTAGCCTAAATCTGGATGGTTGTCCTGGCGGGTGGCTTTCCTGTCTTCTTTTACAGAGTTCTGGAATCCAATTACCGATGAGATATTAAGTGTTCAGAATTTGACGAGGGAAACTTTGGATTTGATCGACGCAACTGTTCATTTATCTTCTTTGTTAGAAAATAGGAAGCGGAAGCGGAATCAGAAATAAAGAAATAAACATGGAAGAACAAAGATTTAACGTAGAACCCTACTCCCTAAGGAGCGGGATGAAACCACGGGAGAAGCCCTCAAAGGAGCATATGCTTCATTGCTTTTTCTCAATGGATACAGGAGGTCTGGGGCTCCTTATATAGCCTCCACAGAGCCTCCAAGTCCCACCACTGGTAGATGTGGGATTAAACAACTGGATGGGGTAAATGGATCCTGGAGGTATCCATTTACCTATCTACAACTCAATAGGCACGCAACCAAATACTCCAACATTCTTGCTCCCTAAGAAGGATGCGGCAACAAGAATAGATGACTACATACCAATTGCTCTATCTAGTGTGATTTACCTAATTATGGCCAAGTTGTTGACTAATCATTTGAAAGGGTGATGAACAAGATCATCTCGCCAGCTCAAAGTGTCCTTTTGCTTGGTCGGCAACTCATAGACAGTGTTGTTTTGCATATGGAGATTGCGGCAGATTGGCGCAGGAGGAAAGTTAAGGGTGCATTATGGAATGTGGACTTCTCGAAGGCTTGTGTCTATGTAGACTGGTGCTTCCTTTAGGTTTCTCTATATAGGTGGGATATATCTGATAGATGGATTTCGTAGACGAAGAGGTGGGTTACGACCGCATCGTGTGTTGGGTGAATGGGCAACCGAAGGGGGGCTCTTTCAACCTCAACGTAATGTTCGGTGGGGTTGCCCGCTCGCGTCATTACTTTTTGTACTAGCATCTGATGCCTTAACCATCATGGTGGAAAGGGATGTCAATGGGGGCTTCTGCAGTGGTACTCGAAGAATGGGATCTCTATTCGCATCCTCCAGTGTACGGATGACACGATCCTTTTTGCGAAGGGGAGGCTGATAGTTGTAGAGGTTTATCAGTTGTCATGGATACTTTTGGTGTTGACCTGGTCTGAGACTGAACAGGGAAAAGTCAGAGTTCGTTCCCTTTGGCTTGATGGACGCAAATGTCGATTTGTGTGTGTAATGGTTGCGGTCACCCCGCAAGGACCCACCGTTGTGATACCTTGGCATGTCACTGGTGGCAGGTCCGATGTGTGATGTTGACTGGTTACTGGTGATTGAAAAGATGGAGCAGAAGCCGGTCGGGTGGAAGTCTATTTGCTTGTCCAAGGGTGGCAGGCCGGTGCTTTTGGCATTCGACTATATCGACGGTCCCTATCTTTTTCTTATAATCTAGGTTGGTTCATGTTGGTGTTGGGAAGAGACTTGATACCATTATGAGGTATTTTTATGGGTGTTGTCTGGGTAATCAAATGGGTTTCCCCCAGTGGATTGCAAGATGGTGCCGAGCTCGAAGGAGGATGGGGGCATTGGCGTGCGTAGCATGGAGGAGAAGAACAAGGCCTTGTTTGATCAGGTAGGTCACGCATATTTGGGGTAATTGTGACAATTTGGTGTGCAATCTTGTTCGCAGTATCTATAGGCCAAGTCTTTCCTTTCTGGTATCTGGGGATCTTGATTGCACACAATCTTTTCTCTAGAGTGACATTTGCAGCATTGTGCAAGAGCTATGTCCTTCCTTGAGACATGTGGTTGGGGATAACACGGGTTTCCACTTCTGGACAGATAATTGGAGTGAGGAAGGGGCCTTAGACACGAGGATCCCACGGTTAAAGGCATTGATGGAACATCCGGATTGCTCGGTAGTGGAGGTCTAATGGCCATTCTTTCTTTCCACATTTTAGATCTGAGCTCTCTGAGCAACGAGCAGAGGAGCTTTTGACGATGCTTATGAAACTCGAAGAGGTTGCTAAGCCCGTTGATGGGTAGGATTGCTAGATTTGGAGGGATGCCGCATTTTCGGTTGGAAAAGCTTATGGAGTTCCGAGGAACCCATTGACTTTTGATCCTAGAAGGAGCGAGGCAAATTGCGGGCAGATCTGGAAGTGGAAGGCTCCAACTCGTGTGAAGGCATTCTTGTGATTTTTTAGAAGGGGGAGATAAATGACAAAGGACATATTTGCTTGTTTCGTTCATGGGGCTCATCCTAAGTGTCCAAGATGTCTAGAGAATGTGGAGGATGTCGAACATCTTTTCTTCGCTTGGGGGAGCTCGATGGAGATCTGGAACCGTGTTGAGAATCGAGTAGTGCGCACTGACATGGTGTCGAGCTTCTAGTGCTCCATTGGGGTGGATTTGGTCAACACTGAGAAGGAGAGATCAAGATGTGTGGTTGTGATTTGGGCACTCTGGTTAGCCAGAAATGGAGCAGTGTTTCACCAGGATCGCTCCTACGTTGAGAATGTTGTGGCACATGTCAATGTGTTGATCAAGAGTTGGAATATGTAAAGATGTGATATAAGACAACTATTATATCTTTGATTATATTTCTTTTTTCCATGTACCATCCACTATTTATTAATTAAGTGTACTTTATTCTTATTCTGGAAGGAGACTAATTAACTTGTGATTTTTTTAAAGCACATACATACAACTGCATGACCTCTTCTAATAATAGATGATGTTATAGCTAAAAATGGATTATAATTTGATTTGAATATTAGAGGGGAGGCGGATCGCTTTCTGCATTTCTACTCGGGAGAGTATATCGCGACGCAGTCTTCTTTCCAATCAAGCCCACTCTTTGCGCAGTTTCATAATGTTCCTCGACAACGATCCCAGGTTGGAGCTCTCAACTTTTGATCTTAGCGAAGAAAATGGAATCAAGGAAAACACTGTTGATCAGTGTATATACTTGTAATAGGCATGTAATAATTTTTTGTGATAAATGGTGAAGTTTTTGGGCATACACCTATATAGCATAGGCCCTTTTTCTTTCAAAAAACATTCACTGTCAGCGAGATCTCTTTAAGTAATCTCTTTATTCCATTCTCTAATGAAAAGCATGTGGAAATATCGCTTCTACCTAGTCTCTATATCCTTTTGAGAAACAAACACATGTCCTTCCAAATCTTGGATGCATCTCACTTGAGAAAGATCTTTAGTCTTTCTTTCTCTTGCTTTGGCCAATCTGAATATATTCTTCTAGCCCTCCTTCGAGTCAGGCTTTTTGTACAAAACTTCGTAAGCTTTCGACTCGGCATCACTTATAATCTTCTTTGCTTCATTCTTCATTATTTTGTAGTTTGTGATAATTTCCTCTGTTCTATCACTATGCATAGCTTCAAAGCAAGCTCTTTTAATTCTAAGCTTCTTTTGCACCCCTTCGCTCTGCCACTAAATCTCATTTTGGCCTGGAACTCCTCCCTAAGACTCGCCTAGCATTTCTTTGGCTACCTTTCGGATGCGAGATGCTACAGCCTCCCTTATCTCATTTGCACTTCTGTTACAATCTCAAGATAAGTCTTCTGAAACATTCTCCTAGAAGCTTGATTGCTTCAATTGAAGATTTCACCATTTAGTTCTAATGATCTTGGGAACCATCCTCTTCTTTGCCAATTCTTCTATTTGCACATCATGACTAGCAAGCGATGTTGAGATGTCAAGCTCTCTCATGAGATTACTTTGCGATCTCTACAACACAATCGATCTCTTCTCCTCATCGCAAAGCAATCTATCTGTATTTTAGTCATGTCACTCTTATAGGTAATTAAATGGTCCTCCCTCTTCTTGAAGAAAATAATTGTTATGAAAAGGTCACAAGCCGTTACAAAATCCAGGATGACTTTTCCCTCTTCATTTCTATCCCCGAAACCATGGCCTCCATGAACACTAGCATACCTTGAAGCATCCTTTCCCATATGTCTATTTAGATCTCCACTTAGGCAGACCATCTCACTTTGTCGGATTCGTTGCATAATCTTATCCAAATCCTCTAAATCAACTTGCGGTGCATAAACTAAGATCATATTCATAACTTCTTCCAGCGTCAATTTTAGCAAAATAATACGATCTCCAAATCTTAGCACCTCAACCACACTATCCTTCAAATCCTTATGAACAACCACTCCAACACCATTTCTACCCTTTCTCTTTATCTGAATATCATAATTTAAAGCATGTCTTCTCGATCTCCATTGTTTTCTCTCCAACCCATTTTGTCTCTTGGAGACATAGTATATGAGTCTTCCTTCTTTCCATCATATCTACTATCTCCATCGATTTGCCAGTTGAAATGCCAATATTAAAAAAAACATCTGCAACTGATAGAAAAAACTAACAAATCAAATGAAAGTATATAGTATATAGTCCATGGGCCTACTACTGCAGCACGTCCACAGTTCAATTATTTTTTACTTTGTAATTTACCATAAGTATAAAACTTATGTTTACGTATCTATGTACCATAGATCAAAGTTCCAAGTCCAACCTTACAGATATAGAAACACTTATAAATTTGGTATCAGTCGGAAAATAAATACATTTGTTACATGTAGGTTCACTAATACACATTGTTTGATTTGATATTTTCTAAAAGCCGTCCTCTTTTTCCGATTTCGAATATTGTAACCTTGATCCGAGTTCCAAACTTTTAAATATATAGAGATACACAAACCTGATTTCATTACAAATACACATGCTGCTGTTATACATAACTTTATCATAAAGCATTTGTAACCGTAGAAAATAAAATATATATCAGATCTTTATATTCAGTATCTATATTCACTACACACGGTGAGCCTGCTACTGTACCAGGTACAACCTTTTATTTATTTTATGATTTCTAGTTTTTTAAAAGTCGTTAACTTATGAATATCTGTAATTATATATTGTATTTTCATTCAAGAGTTTCTCCAAAGATCAACCGTGCAGATGTAACGAGACACCTATAACTTTGAGCTTGGTTAAAAGCCAGACACTTGTGACATATAGGTTCATCTTAAAACCATTTACATTTTTTCGAGGGTAAAAAGGGTGTGCACTCGGATTGGTGCGCACCCACTGGCAATTGCAATTGAAAGAAGAAAGATTCAAATATATTTTCCAAAGCTCATTGACATGTTTAAATTTATATATAATATGCAAGGTTCAGAAAGTCGGTATGCGGTATTCATTCGGTCAGGCGGTATGAAGCGAGTAAGCGGATATGCGGAAGTATATGCGGATTATGCGGTTTGTATAATTTAAATAAAAAATAAAATAATAAATAATAAATTCAATTATTAGATATTTATGTTCGAAAAAATAACAATAAATGAAATATAATGCACGTACTTTTTAGTACGACATGATTTCAAGTAAAGCATTTCAAAAATATAAGAACAAAAAACTATTATGAGATATAAAAATAATAAAACATTTTTTTGTTAGAAATATGTTTTATATTGCTATAAGAATAAACTAAATGAAATTAGATGTGAAGCATTATATTTCAATCGAATTAATAATTGAATTCCCTTTTATCAAGTGGTAATGAGATGACAAGAAGCTAGGAAATTTAACACAAGTTGTTGCAGAATATATGAACAAATGAGAAAAGTATCGAATTAATAAAGCAAATGACTCATAGATATATTTTTCACGAAAGAAGATATATCAGATTATAAAACTAAAGTATATTGAAATCAAATAAAATAAAATTTTATTTTTTTCAAAAGCAGCATAAAAATATTTTCTATAAACAGTAGCAATTAATTGAACAGTGGCAATTAAATAAATAACATCAACCAATAAAATAAACTAAAGTATAAGGAGAACACACAGCATCAGTGTTTGAACCCGTTACACAACAACAACAAAGCCTTTTCCCACAATTAAGTAGGGTCGGCTACATGGATTCTTCGCCTCCATTCAGATCTATCTTGGGTCAATCCCGGGCTTATATCCAAAAAACAAAGATCCCTTCGTATGGTCTCTTTCCAACACTTCTCGGGTTGTCCCCGCCCTCTCTTAGCCGGCTCAACATCCCAACACTCGCATCTCCTAACTGGTGCATCAGTTGATCTTCTATGCAAATGACCAAACCATCTTAAGCGGTTTTCTCGCATCTTATCCTTGATCGGAGCAACACCAACTTTCTTTCTGATTGCATCATTCCGAATCCGATCTTTACGTGTGTGTTCACACATCCACCTTAGCATTTTCATTTCTGCTACAGCCATTCTCTGCACATGTCTATGGTTCACAGGCCAGCATTCAGATCCATAGAGCATAGCAAGTCTCACGGCAGCTTTGTGAAACTTTCCTTTGATTTTTAAAGGAATTTTCTTATCACAGAGAACAGCAGAGGCTCCTCTCCACTTTAGCCAGCCTGCATTTATTCTATTAATAACATCTCCATCAATTTCCCCATCATGTTGCAAAATAGATCCCAGATATCTAAAAGAATCTCTCTTCTGAATGTTATCATCACCAATCTTCACCTCAATTCCTTCACCATTGCTTCCATCAAAAGTGCACTCCATATATTCTGTCTTAGCCCTACTTATACGAAATTATTTACTCTCCAACTCATGTCTCCAGACCTCAAGCTTCTCATTTACTCCATCTCTAGTCTCGTCAATCAACACAATATCATCAGCAAATAACATGCACGTAACTCATCCTGAATGTGACTTGTCAACTCTTCCATAATCAAAGTGAAAAGTAATGGACTCAAAGCTGAACCTTGATGTAAACCAAGGTTGATGTTAAAATAGCCAATCTTCCCAGACGGGGTCCTTACACAAGATAAAGCCATATCATACATGTCCTTTATGAGGTTAATGTATAGAACATGCACTTGTCTCTTCTCCAAAACTCTCCACAATATCTCTCGTGGGATAGAATCATAAGCCTTCTCCAAATCAATAAAGATCATATGGAGGTTCTTCCTTTTAGCTCTATAAATCTCCATTGTTCTCCTCAGCAAATGGATGGCTTCAATAGTTGAGCGACCTGGCATGAATCCGAATTGGTTTTCTTTGACGTTGGAAACTTGCCTCAACCTTCTCTCGATCACACATTCCCAAATTTTCATAGTGTGACTCATCAGCTTGATACCTCTATAATTTGAACAATTTTGAATGTCTCCTTTATTCTTATAAAGAGGCACCATGATACTCCTCTAATCTTCAGGCATTTTCTTGCTTCGCCAAATAACATTGAATAGATTCGTAAGCCAAGTCAAACCGCGCTCATCTAAAACTTTCCATACTTCTACAGAGATGTCATCCGGTCCTACACCTTTCCCAGGTCTCATAAACTTCAAAGCCTCCTCTACTTCCTTTCTTTGTATCCGTCTATAGCTTGCACGATTCAAGTAATTTTCACTACTAGCTAGACCACCCAAAGTGATCTCCTTGTTTCCTTCCCCAGTGAAAAGTTTATGGAAGTACTGCTCCCATCTAATCTCTATATCCTTCTGAGTAACAATCACGTGACCTTCCTCATCCTTAATGCATCTCACATGAGAAAGGTCTTTGGTATTTCTTTCTCTTGCTTTGGCCAACCTAAATATATCCTTTTGGCCCTCCTTAGAGTCGAGATTTCTATACAAAACTTCATAAGCTTTCGACTTAGCTTCGCTTACAGCCTTCTTTGCTTCCTTTTTTGCTATTTTGTAGTTTGTGACAGTTTCCTCTGTTCTATCCTTAGACATAGCTTTAAAGCATGCTCTTTTAATTTTTAGCTTCTCTTGCACTCCTTCACTCCACCACCAAGCCTCCTTTTGACCCGCCTAGCATCTCTTTGGCTATCTTTCGAATACAAGATGCTACTGCCTCCCACATCTCGTTTGCACTTCCACTACAATCCCAAGATAAATCTTCTAAAACCTTCTCCCTGAAGCTCGATTGCTTCCGTGGAAGATTCCACCATCTAGTTCTAGTGATCTTAGGAACCCTCCTTTTCTTTACCAGCTCTTTTATTTGTACATCCAAGACTAACAAGCGATGTTGGGTTGTCAAACTCTCTCCTGAGATTACTTTGCAGTCTTTACAACACAACCGATCTCTTCTCCTCAATGCAAAGTAATCTATCTGTGTTCTCGTTGGCCTACTCTTATAAGTAATTAAATGCTCCTCCCTCTTCTTGAAGAGAGTTTTTGCTATGAAAAGATCATATGCCGTTACAAAATCCAGGATGACTTTTCCCTCTTCATTTCTATCCCCAAAACCATGCCCTCCATGAACACTAGCATACCTTGAAGCATCTTTTCCCACATGTCCATTAAGATCTCCACCTATGTAAATCATCTCTCTTTGTGGTATTTCTTGTAAAATCTTATCTAGATCCTCCCAAAAAGCTTGTTTAGTACTTTCATCTAAACCAATTTGCGGTGCATATACTGAGATTATATTCAGAATTTTTCTTCAAGCGCCAATTTTAGCAAAATAATCCGATCCCCGAATCTTAGCACCTCAACCACACAATCCTTCAAATCCTTATGAACAACTACTCCAACACCGTTTCTAACCTTATCTTTACCTGAATACCAGAGTTTAAAGCATGTCTTCTCGATCTCCCTTGCTTTCTCTCCAACCCATTTAGTCTCTTGAAGACATAGTATATGAATCTTCCTTCTTTCCATCGTATCCACTATCTCCATCAATTTTCCAGTCAAAGTGCCAATATTCCAACTACCAATCTGCAACTTCCGTTGCGATCTCTTTTGGACTAACTTCTTTACTCGCATGCGTCCATTATGCGAGAACCCTTGTAAAATTTGGACTGTATCCGGGCGGTGATGCAGGGAACTAGCTTAATTACCCGCATGCGTTCCTCATGCGAGAATCCTTGCAAATTTTGAACTACATCCAAGCTGTGATGTAGTGGCCCTTGCCAATTTTCCATTGCATTCGGGCGATGCAGCGCGTCACAAGTAGGGAACGCCCCAATGAAATCTGTATGTTTGCTTAAATCCATGTTGAAAAGATCCGACTGTCATGAGGCAACATCCTAAATAATATTTTTTTTAAAAAAAATATTATTTAGGAAGTTGTCTCCGACTATTTTACGCTGGTTGTCGGCTACCTAACGCAACCCTCCTCATTTACTTGGGCTTGGGACCGACCATGGCTGAGTTTTTCGGAACCCTCCTCATTTGAACCCGTTAAATAAAAATAAAATTTTATTTTTTTTCGAAAGCAGCATAAAAACATTTTCTATAAACAATAGTAATTAAATAAATAGCATTTATTTTTTACAGCAGGTATTAATAGTAGTTGAATCCTGAATGGAAACAACAACAACCGAAGATAAAACGTGAAGGGAGGGGGTCTATCAAAAAGGCGGCCGAATATGCGGCCGTATATGCGGTTTAGTAGACCGCATATGCGCCAAAACCGCATAGAGACCGAATATTGTATATGCGGTTCGGTCCGATCACCGACTACGCATATGCGGCCGCTTGGCCCGCTTTTCTGAAATGTGAGTATTCCTGCTGTTCCAATTTCAAATATTGGAAGCTTGTGACATTGATCCAAGTTCCAACCTTTTATAGATATATCAATACACAAACTGGGAATATACATGTTACTGTGCTAGTTAAAAACACATAAACTTGTTATTCATAGATTCATCCTCAAACGCATTTGCAACTGGGAATATACATGTTACTGTGCTAGGTACCACTTTTCATTTATTTTGTGATTTCTATACAAGTCATAAACCTATCTTTGAACATCAGAATAATAAATATATATATCATATATTTCCAATTTCAAGAGTTTTTCCACGGATCCAGCCGTACAGCACAGATACACCGAGACATAAATTTGGTCTTGACCAAAAAGACAGACTGTGTGGCATAGGTTAGAGAGAAAGAGAGAGAGATTTACTTCTATATAATAAACCCATTCGCAAGGTTCAACAGCACGAAGGAGGCCGTACCTGACAAAATTGAAGACCGAACTTTAGGAAGAATGAGATCAGGTTCGAGTTCCAAAGTAGCCACGTCTCCAAGATCTCCACCGGCTTCCTAAGAAGAAGGAAAAACCAGTGATTAAATTGGCATTTCTTAAATTCCCACATAGGATGACTAAATCCGAGTAACTGATGTAGAAAAAAAGTTCATTTGCAAGAGTTAAATACTAGAAGAGTTAACTTCGAATAAAAAGTAACAATCTCAAGACACCATTGTGAATTGTGGATTAGTAAGTGGTGAGCAATGCCTGAAAGTAAAAACAATATTACTGTTGTTGATAATAGTGAATTTTACACTAGTTGAGTAATTGGATCTTCATTGGGATCATGGGTTTACACCCACCGGATCACCTACTAGACTATGAGAGAGTTGGGTGCGAGCAGGGCTTATATAAGCCTTACATTGCATGTTTCAGTGAGAAGAATAAATCTACAAACACGGATACTATGCCGCTTCTCCCATGGGAATAAGGTGATCATCTTGGTTGTCTTCAAGTTTTGGAATTATTTTTGTTGCGCATTTATCTCTATTTCGGATTTCAATATGGTGCCAGAGCAAGTTCAATCAGGAGTTTCATTGTTCGGGTTCGACTTTTATTCCAATTAAATTACCCACGTCCTCGAAGTTTGAAGTTCATTCTCGAAGACATCGACTGCCACCATAGATGGTCACATGATCAAGGCTATAAACAATGACAAGCAATGTCAGAAGTCCACGACAATGTGACACACATTGTGGCATCAGAGACTGCACCAAGGTAGCATGAGAACAAGCACATGCATACAACATGATCAAACAAGGTGATATTCTAGCGCAAGGCAGAGCTACAGTTAGAGTGACCCCAAGCAAGACCCTTGAGAGGCATGATGATTTTCGAAGCTGAACCTGGAGGCGTCACATGGCAACTGAACGCAGCAATTCACAAGTAGCCGCTCCAAGTGGCTATGAACTGAAAAGAAAGTTGTGCATATCGACAGCAAGAGAGGGCAGTCACGAGGATCAGATAAAGGCAGGAAGAGAGACAAACGACCTAGCGGTTGTAGACTAATGTAGGTGACACTGACAAAGAAAGATGAGGAAAGAGAAATTTTTTGACCCCTTAGTTGTTTCTTCTCACAACTTAGTCAGATTTAGATAGGTATGGAAAAATGGAAGAGCGTCGTAGAAATTTGAACTATGTTGTTAGTTGAGTTACTAAAAGAGATACTCGTGACCTTCACATAGGAAGGGACTTAACAGACTCAAGACCCATCCTCTTTTATTCATGGTACCCAATGCAATATCCTTTCTTTAAGGATCTTACGAGAAAGAACCTGCATTAGGTGCTAATGGAAAAAGACACTCTTTCGATATATTTCTAGAAGCATGCCCGTGACTTTGCCGATCCTTGAGAAAGATGTAGTTGTCTTCAACTGAGGAGACAAATCTTCCGCAGTAAAGAGAAATTGTGGGCCAAAAGTCTCCAGAGAGGGACTTGTTGCAGTGTCGACGACTAATCAATGCAGAGGTGCAAAGCATGAGAGTCTGACTTCTACCTAATTGATCGTGGAATTATTAGTTTAAACTCCAACCCCCCAATCTTACTCATCACTCTAAGTTAGATGCATTTTTGTCATCAGCTAAAATGAGCATGCATAATGTCGAGGTGGTACATATTGTCATGTATTCAATGTGTACGTGAGTACAGAGTTTTCAGTTTGTCAATGTTATATATTCCAAGTTTCACTGGGGGGGGGGGCTTGTAAATGGTGAAAGATTAAGTTAATTTGGTTATTGAATTTTATAGAAAGATTAACATATATTTGTACAACGTCACATGTTTAGGTCTACATAGAACGATATGATAGAATTGGATGTGTGGGTCAGGGGTCATACACACAGATGTGCACATGCAAGCACACATGCGTATATACTATATACAAATATCCATACATGTACGTATGTATATGTCCTTACTACAAGTTTCAATGAGAAGCATCGATCTATAAATGCGGCTATTAGGTCGCTTCTCCTGTGGAGATGCACGACCATCCCAACTATCTTCTGTTATAGGAAATAATATTTATGTATTTGTCGATTCCTTTCTCTTTAATTTTCCCACTAGTTATTAGTCCTCTAGGGTTTCTCTTCTATATAAAGGGGCGATGTGGCTTAAGAATAAGTCCTTCATTTCTTTCCACATAGTATCAGAGTAACAATCCAGAACAAGAGCTATGGCATCCTCATGATAGAGTAACAATCCAGAACAAGAGCTATGGCATCCTCATGATACCTTAACCCTGACCATTGACCAATCAACCTTCTCCTTCTTCCATGAACCCCGCACGGCAAGCCCTGCACCTCGAGGACTACGAGCAGCACCGTTGTTGGGCTCTGTGCCTCATGTGTAGCATCCCCAAGCATCGCCGCCTCAAGTTCCGAGGCCTCGATTTCCATGCCTCGTCCCAATAGGACCCCGAGCATTGTCGTGTGCAGCATCTCTGCGGTGCATAGCACCCCCCCTAGTGCCTCTGTTGGTGGTCTAGGACTATCTTGTGAGTGCACATCCCTTCCTCGGTAACTGCATCATGTACCGATGATACCCGTGCTCCAAGAACCATGCCAGGCACCGACTATACTCGTGTGCTAAGTCGAGTCTTCAACGACTCTTCATGACATTCTTTCACACTGATCTTGGTGCAGCTCCGATTGGATTTGTTCATCTAAATCCAATCCTCCTATCTTAGAGAGCTAACTCAGACGACGAGATAGGTTGTTCTCTGAGTCTACATACACAAAATATTCCCTGCATGATTTTGGAAGCAAAAATCAGATCATTCTACTACTCGGTCGAGACCTTCCCGGTCTCCTCCATTCGTCATAGCAGAAGATAAGGTTGATATGCATTCATCTCCAGCATCTGGGGCATTCAAAGGTCAAGCATCCATCATCGAGGTGGATGGCACCAACTACGAAGAGTAAGCAATGCAATTTATGAGCATTATGGAGAACAACAACAAAGAATACATCCTGACACAGCCCAAGCCAGTTAATAAGTCTGGAGCACATGTTTCATGGAAGCCGAACAATACATAGGCATGTATTTGTCTCTCTGGCACTATTACGACGGAGATAGCTAACGATGTTCTACTTTAGCCTACTACAAAGGCGGTGTGGGACATTCTCGCCACCACATACTCCCAGATGGAGAATGAGAGAAAGAACCTTCAGCTCCAGTATGACATCTTTACTACGACGCAGGATGGACACCCATTCCATGCTTTCTACTCATGGTTCAGAGGCATGTTCAAGAAGCTTCATAGCGACATGCCCCAGGGTATCAGTCCTGAGCAACTAATGCCCTACAAGAACACTCAATAGTGGGTGTTTTTCTTATGACTCTTGATCCACAATATGATGCCACTTGCAGACAACTTCTTATATGTGCATGTATTCCTCCACGGAGGAGGCTTACAGCCATCTGAGCAGGACCACTATCCATCATGCTTCTACTACTTAGACCATCTACCATAGCAGCATTCACGATGGAGGAGGTTCATCACAGTTTAGATAATGTGGTCGTCCTCCCTCGCAGTACACATATTGCAACCATATATCATTGTATGCCACTCTGAGGATACATGAGATCAGAAGCATACTCACTTTGCATATGCTTGTACTGCTAAGCAGTTTGAGCCCGTTGCTACTCCAGTTGATCAAAAGTATGATGATCTTACCTCCCATCTGAGGGAGATGATGGGCCTATACGGTACTATTAGTGCTTCACATGCCTCATCTAACATTGTTGTCTTCACTAACACCTCAGGTGCATATTATTCTCTTACGACATGTTATAGTGCAGATATGTCAGATCCTACAATAAAATAGATCATTGACTCGGGAGCATCTCATCACCTCTGTGGTGATAGAGAATAGTTCACATCTTACAATATTGTCTCATCCAGGTCAATTTGTAGTCATTGTAGATGGGAGACATTCTCTTGTTACAAGAAATGGAAAGATTCAGTTGATGTCTTCCACGTATCTGCAGAATGTGCAACATGCGCCTGAATTTTCTATGAATCTATTATCTATCAGTCATATTATTAAAGTTTTGAATTGTTGTACCATATTTGACCCTTCTTTTCTTTTGTTTGAGGATATACTCACGGGCATAGTGATTAGATGTGACATAAGCAAGAGTGTCTCTATCGATTAGTCTAGTCTCTATATAGAAGCAAATCTTCTATTCCTATTGGATCAGTCTCTCCACACCTGTGGCACCTTCGGTTCCGTCATCTTCATCTACAGAAGTTGTATATAGTCCTTGTCAGATCTCGTCTCTATCCAATTTCCAGTATGTGGTTTGCCAGATTGAGAAGCATCATCGTCCCAGTTCTCCCAATTTCCAGAGTCGTAGCAGTAGTTCTTTATATGAATTGTTGCATTTTGATATTTATGTCCAAGTTGTGTTCTTGATCACCAAGAGCACACATTCATCTTGTCGTTGTTGATGATTTTTCAGACTCTCTTGGGTCTTCCTGATGAAAAATAAGTATGAGATTAATTCTATTATGCAAACTTTAATCATTGAAATAAAGAATCTCTTTTTTGCTACTATTAAGTATGTTCCCTCTGACAGTGCTTTGGGATTTTATACTGGTCATGCATACACTTCTTAGCAGAACAATATTGCCAAGAGCAAACACCGTCATCTCTTAGATGTTACCAGGACTCTCCTGATACATTATCACGCTCCTTACTCTTGACTAGGAGATGTTGTCCTCACCGCTTTTTGCATCATCAATTGTATGTCGGCTTCCGTGTTAGAAGAACATGTTCTTTATTCGATTATGTTTATCAAAAAGGACATCTACTCTCTAACGTCTCGCGTCTTTAGTTGTGTGGACTTTGTCCATCACCCGAATCCTGGTCGTGGCAAGTACTCCCCCATATCTATCAAATGCTCCAGTTATTCCCACACCAAAAATGGTACTGATACTTTAATATTGTCAAGCGGAAGTACTATGTCATTGTTGACGTCACATTCTTTGAATCTATTATGTATTTTTCTTCCACAAGTGATAGGATGACACCTTCTGAGTCAGATGAGGAAGTTTACATTCCACGTCTGCCTTCATCTCTTAAACATGCCACACCTCCTATGGTTCAGATTTTGCCTCGTTTGTATTTCGTATATCTACTAGACCCCTTGCTCTTGTGTCTTCCCCATCATTCAGCACATCCTAGGTAAATTATGAACATTTGATTTCCATTGATGCACTATCAATGTTTATTTACAGCAGGAGACCGGACACCCTCCCAACTTGATGTTAAGAATGCTTTTTTGTATGGTGACCTGCAAGAGGAAGTCTATATGCAACATCCACTTGGGTTCGATACTGAGGGGGAGTGGCAGAAGATAGGCTTCATAAGGCTATTTATAGCCTTATGCAGAATCCCAAAGCATAGTTCCAAAAGCACTCAGACATGATATAGCAACAAGACTTAAAGAGATCAATGCAAATAACTCACTCTTTGTTTTTTAAAAGAATAACTCACTCTTTATACATAGGACATCACGAGATAGTGTTGTTATTCTGATATACATTGATGATATTATTACTACAAGATATGATTTAAAGGGGGTTAGTGAGATTAAGGCATTCCTTAAACAGCAACGTGTCACCAAGGACCTTGGAGAACTACAATACTTTCTTGAGCTTGAATTTGCCAGGAATAGAGAAGACTAGTGCTAGCTCAAAGGAATTACATTACTGATCTCCTTCTAGAGACTAGGATGGCAGACTGCAGACTTGCCAGTAGCCACTATTCTTATTGATCCCAGCATCAAACTCTATGATAATGATAATACAGAGAAGTGGACAAGATGAGATATAGAGAGGTGGACTAACACCAGGTTAGACATCTCCTTTGCAGTGAGCCAGTTTATGGAGCAAATATGTCAGGCTCATATAGATGTCGTCTCCATGATCCTAATGTAGCTGAAGTCTCCGTTATGCACATGCTTATTGTTCTACAAAGGACCTCTTGAGATCATGACATGTGTGGATGTTAACTATGGAAAATGTCTAAAAGACAAGAAGTCAACTTCTCAATTTGCAATGTTTGCTGGGAGCATACTGCTCACATGGAAAAGCACGAAGCAAAATGTTGGTCGAGTGTTGAATCTGAATTCAAAGCAATGGTGCAAAGAAGCACTAAGATGATGTGGGCCAGGTCCATTCTGACTGACCTAGCTATAGACACACACCATCCCATGCAGCTACTATATGACAATCAAGTTGCATTATCCAGTCCCACCAATCCAGCATTCCATGAAAGGACAACACACATAGAACTGAATTGCCACTACATTAGAGACGTGATACATAACGACATCATATCTACATCCCATGTCGGCTCAAGAGAACATACTGCAAATATATACATTAAGGGTGTGTTAGTTGGAGGGTTTTCTGATCGTGGGTAACCCTCTGGAAAAGTGGGTTAACCATTGGATAACCCTTTTTTGTGTTTTGGCGCTTGGTTAGAGGGTTTGTTGTTGAGAGGATTTGTTGTGATGTGATTGTATTGAGGTTTAGAAAAGTGATTAGAAGCTGGGTATTTTATAGTTTTTAAATGATAAGATGGTATACTATTTTTTTGTTGGAATGAACGAAAGAGGAATGAGTTGTTTGATATAGTAAATAAGATAGAGAGTGTGTGGTTTTGGGTGGGCCCTACAAGAGAGGGAATAAAATATGACTGAGGGACCCATCAGAGTGGAAATGAGGGTTTTGACTCCAAACCCAAGGGAAAACCTAAGGTTTGCAGGGGAAACCCCCAAACCAGGGGTTAACCCCCCCCCCCAAACCCGAAATGAATGGGGTCTAAGGCTCTAACAAAGGGATTATTCCAGCAGTGTTTTTCAAAACTGAGGACGACATATATCTATGCTCTAGCTTGAGGGGGAGATAACTAGGTAATTGTATTTATGTGTTGCTACTTCCTTTCTATATAATTTCCCATTAGTTATTTTCCCTCTATGGATTCTCCTATATATAAAGGAGCCCTATGGCCAGAGAATAAACGAGGCATTCAATTCTTTTCATATTTCCAATGAATAAGTTCAAGTTTTGATATTATGATTGTTGCGCATTTATATCTATTACATATTTCCAAAGTTTTTTTAGAAAAAAAGGATGGACATATAAGATGATGTGTACTTATCCATTTTCAAACGTAAATATAGGTAATAATTACAATTGCCAAGACTGGGAAAGAATCTAGCATGCCCTCAACCAATTCTTCACATAAAACCTTTCGTGATGAAATGACAATATGTTCATGGCTAACCACAAAGCCTAAGTGATAGCAACCACCAAAACATTATAATCCCTTCCACCTTCTAATCTAAGAACGAAGTGCTGAATGTGGGTGACCATCTATTGTCCTTACAAACATCAAAAAGCTTGAACTATGTACCATTAAACAAAAAGTCGATGAAAACAATCGGCGAGCACCCCAAAACAGAGCCAATCATTAGGTCAAAACCAAAAGCCGCTTCAATAACCTACATTGACCTCAAGAGGTAAGAAACCTCGACTACAATCGAGGTCACGACTCTCCAAAAAGTAGACGATGCCGTAACCTGCATTGGATCGTTCAAAGCACTGGAGAGCTCATAGATCCTCCCCACGAGTGAAAACAAGAGGTCTTCATCCTTCCCCCAAACTTGAACCACCCACTTTGCTAGGAGCACCTTGTTCATTCCCATCAAACGTAGTACCTCACCCCCCCCCAGATCAATAGGACAAGTTATCACATTCCAATCAACCAATGGGATGTTCGCCTTTTCACCAAGCCAAACTAGAAATTTTTCCTCATGAGATCGACACACTTTCAAAGCATGTGAAAAGGAAGAAAATCGAGATAATGAAAAGGATCATCCTCAGAAGCACCAGCCTCCCACCTCTCAAGAGGCAAGAAGCCTTCCAACTATGGATGAAAATGGTCAAATACGAATACGAATATAGGCCTTATCTATTTTAAAATGTGAATACCAATATCGATGGATATTAAAATGTGTTACCATATCCTTAAAAATGAATCCGGATGTAAAACAAATATGAATCAGATACGAATAATAAAAGAAACATTTAATAGATTAACTAAAATATATATGTTTAGGATGGTTTACACATAAAATAGATATGCAGGATATATTCATTTCATAATAATTATATCAACACCGGTGAATGCAATCATAAAATGTTGTTAAGCATCATTATAAATAAATATATTACTATACCTATGTATGAAAACGGATATACGAATACGAGTGCGAATATTAGAGAAAGTCGAAGTGATATCCATATCCACATCCATTTTAAAACGAATACGAATACGATTGTCAAAATATGTATAAAACGAATACAATAGCAGATCGGATACGAATACATTCATATTTGTTCTCATCCCTACTTCCAACCATCATGCTTCCTCTCAAACTTATCAACCAATGGTTTGATGCCTGCGAACAAAGCCTACCACCCACCAAGGGAAGCTCTAGGTATGTGATGGGCAAAGCCACCCTCAAGTGGAAAGCAAAATCCCACACTTCTCAACCACGTCTATATAGACCAAAAGGAACAAAAGCTGACTTGGAACAATTCATCTGAAGCTGGAGATGTCATAAAAAATGCCCAACATTACAGAAACCACTTGATATTCCTTCTTCTTCCCGTTAAAGTAGATGACGTCATCCACATATTACAACACATGAATAGAGACATCCTTTCTTTTCAGCTATCAAAAAAAATTCCTTTGTATTACACAATTAACCATGACTGACAAAGAGTAGGCCACAATCACAAAGAATAGAGGGCCTACGAGCATCCCTGACGTACTCCCCATTAGGGTTGGAAGAAACCCCCCTCCCCTCAAGGTGCCATACCAACAAAGAGAAAGACAACATAGTAATGCATCTCTTCATCCATCCAATTCACATCTCTTAAAAGCCTATGCAGTACAAGGAAGCCCAAATGAACTTCCAATCAACACAATCATACGCTTTAAGAATTCTACCTTCCCAAGTAAGTCAAGCACCTTCATCCGTTGCAATCACATTCATGAGGATCGGTCATCTGTACAGTAATTTGTATTGCATACCTTTCTTGACTAAGTAATACACTATGTGGTGGGTCCCATACCAGGGCTTCACCCCCACTCTATTGAAAAATAAAGCAAACAGTAAAAAGTATTCGAACCTAGTAGCACCTTCCTTAGGAAAAAGGAAAATAAGAGCGATGTTGACCAAGTCAAAAACGCAATTTCCACATCTAACTTCAGGAATCAACTCTATGACATACTCCACAACTATATCCCAAAACTCACGAAGAAGAAGATGGGAAAACCATCTGGTCGAGGGAACCGCCTACATTAAGATCAAAAACCACCTCCTTGACCTTTGCAATCAAGAACTCTTAGGTCAAACCCCTACACTTGCTCCTGAGATATTTTAGAAACCACATGGCCAAGCCAACAACCATCTGTGTGTACATGCCTACTTAATGATCGAAAATGACCCACTACGTCTAAGTCATCACCTCGACACCACGGAACCAACTACCACCAATCGAGATTGAGTGGATGAGGTTCATTCACGTCTATCGCTTGCCATGGCATGAAAGAACCTAGTGTTAACATCCCCCTAGGCAGTCACTTTTGTTAAACCTAGGCCTCCATTCGACCTCCCATTTCTTGTTTACCTCCCCAATAATACATTAATGTCTCTTGCAAAACACAGGTTCGACGCCTTTCAAATCCTGATCACCTTTTAAATCATCCAAACTACAGATCTCATCAAGATCCCAAGCAGCATGTTTCCTCTGTGTCTCTATCTTGTACTAAATGAGTAGCCCCCTTAAACTTGATAACTTCTCGGTCATCCTCCTAGTCGCAGAACCCCTCACCTTATTTCCACACCATAACTCCTCCATAATCCATTTGAAGTCGCCCTTCAGCATCCACGACCTTTGAAAGCGAAAGAACCATACAATCTGATAGATTTCACCTAAACCCCGAGATAGAGTGGTGTAGCTTGAACACGTACACAGTTGAGCACTCGCCGATAATAAGTGCATCTACAGTTGGACACGTTCATTTGCTCCAAACCAAGCTCATCCACACTAGCCACAAAGTTAAAGAAGTTTAGAATTTATCCACCCTGGCAATAGAATGATCATCTGAAAAAAGTCATGTTGAAATCCCTGCCCACAACCACATCGTTCATGGGAAATGGGATCGCATATGCATCAACTCCTCCTGAAGCTCCAAACATTGTACCATCCACAAAGGCCCATAAACATTAGTCAACATCACCTCTTCACTATCAAAAGCTTGTCTTACTGCCTTCCTCACATTAAAAATCAATGCTCATGTCCTACATCCACCATATTCGTCTCTACCCATTGAAATCATTATGGATGCTTCAGATTTTGCATTTTGTATTAGGATACAGGAGAAATGGACTTCATGTAGCAACTCACAACACCAACATGACATTAGATGATGCTTAAAAGAATTACAGTCATAGAGAAAGAGATGCTGGCAATAGTTTTACACTATACAAGTTCAGATCTTATCTACTTGGTTTGAAAATCACAAATTTTACGAAATATATGGCTATCGAATATTTAATAGAGAAGAAGAATGCCAAGGCACACATTCTTAAATTTGAGATTCGTCAAACCTCCTAATGTCTATTTGTCAGAAGCACTGTCACGAAAATAAGGTGTATTAGACGACACAATGGGCTCAAAGTCCTCCACTCTTTGTGTAACATCTTTCTTGGATAGTAGAAAAATAAGTGGCATACCAACTCTGTTAAAACATGCATTATCCACTCTGAGTTCATAATTTAACTTCATAACATCTGAGCTCACAGCATCCCAATGAGAAAACCACCGGCTGAAAGATTTGTCAACAGCATGTCACATATATTCTTGCTTGACAAAAGCATGTATCAACCCAATATCTTGCTCCACATTCTTGGTTGTGCACTTTCTTGGTGTCACGTCCTTTTTCTTTCAAAAAAAATTTGCTTTGAAATCAATTTTCAACGGCACCTCAGACCAATGCAAACCAAAGTCTCCCTTTTTAACTTAACCACTTACAGTGGCTCACTACCACTCTCCACACCTAGGATGGATACTCCGCCCACCTAGATGGAATGGATATGATTCCTCTGCTACCTACCACTAGCAGAGGAAAAATATCATCTTTGTATACTCTTCCTTCAATCGAATATGTACAGATTGTTGTCTAGGAATGCTCTTATGTTCTCTGGGCAAAGGTTTTATAGGGAAAACATTTATATCCAGGTGTCGGGGTTGTTAGACTTGTGGCTCTGATAGAGCTTCTTTTTATAGTTGTATTTTTCTCGTTGTTTTATTAATGCATATCTGGGGTGAACACTTATGAGTGATCCCCCCTTGCTTGGCTTCAAAAAAAAAGTATAGATTGTTGTCTTTATTGCACTTTGTACTTTCTATCGTCCTCCATCTATACATTCTACGGAGCTTTTCTCTCCTCCAACTCATCACCGCTAGAGCTTTACGGTCATATACACAGTCTGCTAAGTCAGTTATAACTTATACATTAGCTTTCCTTAGCATTGTTTGTACCTTGGCACGCTTCTCATGGTCTTGGAGTTCCAACTTTAGCACCGCAAGCTTCACGGCAAATGCAAAAAGTGGTATATCCTTTAAATTGTTTAGTTAACAATAACTCTGCCACCATATCTCTAATGCCTTCCTCCAACACCAACGACCTGTCAAAATTAAATAAGCGGATGGATGCAAATCCTCCCCAGACTACCAGATCTGCAGTGTATGATCCAAATATGTCTTAAGCAAAACTCACAAAAGATCAAATGGAACTGTTGCAACGTCTCAATAGAAATAAGAAATCAATCGAGATGCAATCTAGAGGATAATATCCTACAAATACATATACATAGTGAACCATTTAGAGCATTCAATTGGAGATCATCATTTAGAGCCCAAAAAGCCATTGACTCTGATCACATTCCCCAATGTCCCAAGGCAATCCTCGAACATAAGAGTGACATAGATCACATCCCAGCTGTCCATGGATGATGGGGGGAAGCAAAGTCTAGCCTTGCAAAACTCCCCTCAGATCTCCCCTCGTACAAAAGCATCTAGCATCCCATACTCCGCAATGATTGCAAGTCGAAAATCATTTTTTTAGGAAAAAGGGGGCGAGCACCCAAAATGGTGCACCTAAATATATATTCACAAACGTAAAAGATGGTATACAAAGATCATGGCTCAAAAGAGTGTTAGAATGTTCTGATACATTTTTTACAAAGGCTCTCTCTTGTCCGAAGACTCAGAACACCACTTGTTACACGTCAACCATGAGCCAAAGATCCTGCGGAATTTTGTCGACATCATTATATCAATTACTCGGTCTTTTACCTAGAACATATCCCTATTACAGCCAACAAGAATACACTGATTCTCCCTACATAATTCACAACATAATATTCTTAGCCTACAATAACCTCATCCACAGACATTGGCCACAACATTCCAACTTTGTTTCCTATAAACAAAAAAATCCACAACCCATTATTCTAAATGATGACCTACAATGCCCTTTTCTCAGAGTATTCAAGCCCCGTGAATTCCACGAGTCAACCTTCATTTTGGTGAATATGCCAACCCCCATCCAAGATCAAACCGTGTTGGACTGATGGTGGTCACATTCTCATAAAAAGTCATGCCATACCCTCTCCTTCAAGGCAGGTTGCACACAACTCCTGCCCGCCCGCCCCCACCCTCCACAAACTCCAAACACCCCCACTAAATCCCCCAGTGTCCTCATAGTTTCCATGTTATCAAGCACCCATCTCTACCATCCTTCAAGACAACAAGCACCAACACTGCATCCCCAAGGCCCCATCACGACCAAGGCCACCACCCACCAAGCCGCTAGCATGAGTCAACCCATCTGAACCTCATCACGAAGGGGGGGCAAAACATCCAGCAAAAAATGGAAGAGTTAGCCACCGCAAAGACGAGAAGAATTCTTGAAAAACAAATGCAATGAAGAAATCATACCTTCACCGCAAAGACGTCAAAAGCTGCCTGCGACAAGCCGCGCAGCGAGGACAAGACCATGTCTACTTCCTTCTTCACACCTAAAAACCCAACACAGACGTTAGCTTTTAGTCAAACGCTCAGAATGAAGAAGATGACGAAGAAAAAGAAACATCATTACGTTGTTCCTGAATCTCCTTCTCTGCCTCACGGGCGTCGTTTCCGGTGAAATGACAATGCTCAATGTCCTCATCCGTGAGGACGCTCGTGGTCGTCTTGCGGGGCTTCTTGATCCCGCGAAGGGCGGATTTGTCCCTCGGAGGCAGAGGTTTGAGCGCGTTGGAGACGTCCGCAAGGGCTTTCCTCTTGTCCTTCTTGACCGCCTCGCCCTTACCGCCGGTCACGCCCTTTCCTCCAACCGCTCCTCTGTGGATGTGGAGGTTCTCGTTGTGGATGATTGCTGGAGTTCGCGACGACATCTTGGCTGCTCGGAACGAACAAATGGAGCTATCGAGTCCTAGGGTTCCAGAAAGAGAGATCGTGGCGCGTGATGAGGATGAGTATCCGAGAAAGGAAGAGGTGGGGGTGGGCGATTTCAAACTGGTTGTGGCCGTTGGGGGCTTGTTAAGGCCGCCTAAGGCCTTGTTTGTTTGGAGGATAAGGGGGAATGGAACTAGGGGAATAAGCTCCCAACACGGTTCCCCGTGGTACGATTATTCCCTATTATTTCATCTTATTTCATTTTTATTCCTATCTTTATCCCACCTTACCTACCGTTATTTCATCTTATTCTCCTTATTCATATCCTCCGGCCGAACGGAGAATAGACCCTTATTCCCCTTATTCCCCATCCTTATTCCTGCTTATTCTCCTACCGAACGGCCCCTAAGTGAATTTGCCTAAATCCTATGTAGCATGCCCACGTGCCATCTACAAATTTCAGAATCCCTGTCTTTTGAAGATATAGCTTAGAAGAGCGGAGTACATCTCACCTCCCATTTGCAGGTGTTACGATGGTGTAGTGGTGGCAACACAAGCGAACAACAATGGTCATGTCATGCTATAGTGAGCGGCGACGACGGCGATTCGTAGAGCAATGGTGGTGGTGGTGGTACCGGTGGTGCAGTGACCTTGGTGGAGGTGCCGATGGTGGTAGTGGTGGTGGTGGTGTAGGCAATAGTGGTAATGGCGTTGTGGTAGTGGTCACGTGGAGATGTCGATGACGGTGATGGTTGTAATGGCAGCGCAACAGCGGCAGGATGAGGAAGCTATGAATCGTTTATTTACTTTACACTCAAATTATGGTCCATACAAACATAAACAAATCAAAAAATGGGTTTTTATATACACGACTCTTGCAAAAAAAATCGAAAAGAATTTGCTCAATAATCAACATGCGGGGAATCTTTGTGATGGTGCTTCTGCTACTAGCTGAGGTGCAAGCTCATCTTCCTTTGATAACTTACTTGATTCTTACCCGTTGGTGCTCCCTAATCTCTTTTTTGGATTTTTGGACTTTTTTTCATTTTTTTGTGATTTTTGGGGATCCGCATCCCCCTACGGTAGGCGGTTGTTGATGGTGATTCTCCTCCTCCTCCAAGTTCTCCTATGGTAGAGACTCGAAGGCCTTCTCCTCTCTCTTCCTTACATGAGTAGGCATTCACATGATCCTTCCACTCCTGAATGAATTATGATGTATATTATCATGTGAAAGGACCTCATGTTTAGACCTAGAGTGATCTAAAATATACACCTTATATGTATGTCTTTGAGAGTGTTGGTTCAGGTTTTTGGGGTTCACCTGGACCTAGGTGAGAATGGAGGTCTTGACTGATGTAAGATCGCCCTACCAATAAGATATACAATTGATGTTAGTCCTCGTGTCCTACATCTCATGGAGAAAATGACGAATCTCATCCAAGGCTCATTGTATGTCAGAGCGGTTGGAAGAAGATGCCCTTGGATCTTGCCCAGTGGAGATTATTATAAGTGTTATGGGTAAGAATGGGTAGGGCCCTACATGCCCTACTGACGATAAGGTTGTAGGTGCTACAAGGGTGGGCCATGATGGCCCGACTATTACTGTTGCGGGTGATACTATCGTTGCCTCAATTGTGGACGTTGGTACAAGAGTGATGAGCTTAACAGTGATTGACGATGTGTGGGAACAGAACTGGTGTCTCGATAAGCTTGAGGGAGGTTTGCATTAACCCATCCCCATCCCCGATTGCCTACCGATGGGGTCATGGTTGTACCACAATCCATCGACTTCTCATACCTATGGAGGCTCCTTGTAAACTATCTCAACATAAGGATATGTACTATGACGCTATTGAGTGTTGGAGCGATCCTAGACCCAACTACTATGCGGTCCATGCATCTGTTGCTCTTGCATGTGGTGAGCACAGTGTATAGGAACAGGAGGTCTAGATGAGGCGGGTACCCTAAGCTTGGAAACCCCCTTAGCTAGTTCTTTCATTTACTTCGCTTATTTGGCGAGACTCTCAAGTTTAATGAGCTTGTAAAGCTCCCCGACCTTCTTCTCGACATGTTCCACCTTGGTCAACTTATCAAGGATGTTTCCCTTGTTGGGGATTAGATCTTCAGCCAAATTGATCACAGTCTTCTTCCCTACCTCCAAGGGTACACGTGTGGTAGATGACATATAGTATTCTATGATAATGGCATGTTAATGGATCATCTCAACCATCTACTCAAATATCATCCAATTGATATATGCATTCGTATTCAAGTAGCTGCCTCCATAGGCAACGTTCCCTAACCCTTGCATCTCAAGTGTAAACCACTATAAAGACTCTACACTATGATCAAGCAGAAAATATTTTGGCACGATCATTTCTATAGTAAATCCTTGAATCTCTCCAGAGTCTCGTAAAAGGGCTTGTACAGGAGTTGGGAGAAAGTTATAATCTACGATCTCCTAATCTACGATCACATACAAGAATAGGTCTTTGGATTAACCCATGTTGTTACTACAATCCTAGATTTTTCAACCAATAAGAAGCCTTGTCTGTGAAGAAGGATGAGATAGAATGCAACCTAGTGTATCCCCAGTTGACTCTAGGATGACTTAGGTTGTCAAAAATCAACTTGAACTCTTGTTTAAAAGAGAACGAGTCTTCTATATCATTTCCAAGGAATTTGGGCAACAATGCTGAAAAATGAGTCTCAACTCAAAAGCATCTTGAGGTACAATGGATCTAACCCAATTTTGGTTTTGGTTCAACCTCGAATTGTAAGTCTCTGTCACCAATTCACCATCACCCTCTACGACTTTCAATTGTGCCAATTCTACAGGAAGTGCTTCATTTCTCTACTCTGTTCAGATCAACCAATCAAGTACATCCAGAAACATTGCTTCTTTGTTCTTAAACTCATCAACATTGTTCTTTTAGTAGGCATCTATTTACTATCTTCCTCACCTTCCGAACAAGGGGGTTTGATATAGTCTTAAAACAATAAGAGGATCTAGAAACACCAAAGAGAGGGTCAACTTCGGCATGGGAAGAAAAGAGGGGGTTGGTTTGGGTCTAACCAAACCCTAGAAATGATATTCAATTCGACCCCAAGAAAAGGGTCATCTTGGGTCCATAAGGGGTCTAGAAAGAGAGTCATTGTGGACCCAAGAAGATGTGAAGTTTGGATTATTCAACGAGAGGTTCACGAAGTACGAACAAACTTCACTCCAATCCTCCATCATGTAAAGAAAATGCAAGTGGAAATACAGAAATCAATCAAAGAGTGATGCAGAAAGCCATGAAGGGTGTTGTCTTTGAATGCACAAATATAATACACGAATTCGAACCTCAATTTCACCTACTCAACACGTGAAGGCCGCAAGAGATCTAAAACTTTCATGTTTTGAGTTTTTCCAACTTCGAGAGTCTCCTCCCTCTTTTTCTTGATTTTCTCCTGAATAATTTGATTGGGCCATGTGGCGCCTTCTGGTTGCACCACGCAACCCATCTCTTCGCATGCCATGCACCTCCATTCTCAACCGTCTGATCGCTTCCAGGTGACTCCATCACAGCCACTTCTTTCCACCTTTAATCTTAGCCCTTGGATCAAGTCCCCTGATCTCATCCCCTCCGTTAATTCCCGCCTTCACCGCATCTCGCCACGTGTCAACTCCAACACCATCCGATCGTTTTCCTTCCCTTACATCACAATCGTGCCTTCCTTCAACCAATGTCCACCCTTCGATCAAGCTCAGGATTTCATCGCAACCGTTCGCTAGCGCTGCACTCTCAGCTCGACACGTGGCGCTCCTTCCATCCTTTGATCCACCTTCCCTCGATTTAATCCACTCCTCTCATTTGCGCCCTTCTCCTGACCATTGGATCACAATATCCAACGGTTAGGAATTCGTCGTCTACCTCCAATCTCCTCCTCGCCCACATCGCCAACCTCACGTGACAGCTTCACCCTTTCTTTTTCTCCCATCATCGCAGTCAACCTCTCCTCCCACAAACAAGCCCACGCCCACGACTGTTCTTCCCTCATCCTCGTGGGGCATGTATCACCACTCATCCCTCTCCCTCGCGCTCCATATCCTCCTCTCATCCCACGACGACCATCATCTGGACCACCAACCTCTGCCCTCAAATATCGCGCCTCCGCCCCATTCCACCTTCATCCACCTTTACGAGGGGCAAGGCCCAGCCCTCCTCCACCTCCCCGTGATAGGGGGAGGTGCGATGATCGAGGAAGATGTCCTCCCACCCCCGGTGAGACCCGCTGCCTTCACGGTTGCATCGTGTGGCTCCGCCCTGCTTGAGCCGCTCCTCGTCATCGGGGGAGTTCAACGAAGACCCGAGGTTCACATAGAACCTCAAGCCCAAGCCCTGCTCCACCATTATCTCAGGTAAGTTCATCTCAGATTCTCCCTTGTATATTCTTCGATATTCTCTGAATTAATTAGATCCCTCCTCGCATGATCATCCTCCATAAACCATGGATTTAGCTTCACAATTCATCCACCATTCACGCGCGACTCTCCACGCAACTTCCCCTTCTGCCGCAACCTCAGACCACCTTCACCCCTCTCCTCCGGGCTCGTCGGAGAAGACAATAGGTCGCCACCTTCCTCGCCTCCACACGGCCCTCATCTTGCCTCACTCCATATGAGCATTGTGCTTCAGCTATTGGAACTAACGTTACAGGTACCGGCCACCTCAATAGCTGGAGCATCGTCCGAGCCCATTTTGCGAACACCGCCTCCAGCATACAGACATAATTACTCTCCTCCAGATAGCTCAGCTGCTTCTCCTTTCTTCGACGTTGATCCCCAACTATCTAGGAGCAACCAGAGCTCTCCATAGAGCCTGAGAGATGGTGGCGGAGCTGCAACAGCTTCACCGGAGTCCTGGAAGTGCTGCCAGCTCTGCGACGGAGGGAGAAGACCTAGGTTGTACATGTGCCGTTGGATGCACCATCCCGTGGCCATCCAACGGCTCCCATTAAGCCACGTCGACGAGCTTTGCATTTTCAGCTTCCGTCCGATCTCGAGGATCGGGCGGTCCTTGGTCATCCACGTGTCAGCGTCGGAGCAGATCCGAGCCTTCTCACTGATCCTATAGGCTCGAGTCTCCCGAGCATCCGGAGCCTTCATCCGAAGCTGAACCAGTCTCCCAAGCCTCATCGAACCTCCTCCGAACCGATGTGTCAACCGAACCTCTTCCCCTCACGTGCTCGGTCACGTGGGTGCGGGGTTACTTGCAGGAAGGCCCTCATACATTTTCATATTTGTAATCAGGCCTTGAAGAATGTGTAATCCACATGCACCTGGGGTATTTTGCATTAGAGCCCTTGCGAGTTTTAATAATTGCAAAAATACCCCTACGCTTATGGGTAATTTATAGAAAAGGCCTTGTATTTATTTTATTTGCATTTTAATCCCTCTCAGGGACCTATTTGCTAGTTATCCTTTATGTTTTCTTGCATTTATGCTCCTCATTTAATTTGTGAATATCTTGAGCATCGTATCTCCGTTTCAGTTGATTTTGGTCTCATTTCGAAGCTTGTTTCATTGTCTTTGTAATGGCATGCTTAGAATTCTGTTTTGACACTATGAACTTTGATGCATTATTTTAAACCAAGTGTCTCTCATATAATTTCTCATATGCCTTTTATCACTTAGTTAATTGAACTAGCTTTATGTTTTTAACCCGAGATTGACTCTTCATTAAATGGCTCGAATATTCTGATAATTAGGTCATATTTACATCGCATTTCTTTGCATCTTGCTGCTTGTTAAAAATCAAATAAAAAATGCATTGTTCATGTTTATTTGTGCATATTGTCTATCTCCATGCATTCATTGACCTATGCATTATTAATTCAAC
This sequence comes from Ottelia alismoides, assembly GCA_037367405.1. Taxonomy (NCBI): domain Eukaryota; kingdom Viridiplantae; phylum Streptophyta; class Magnoliopsida; order Alismatales; family Hydrocharitaceae; genus Ottelia; species Ottelia alismoides. Next base: position 54,839 of record JAZKJV010006991.1, read on the forward strand.
ACAGTTCAAATAATTAGAGTCTAAATGATACTAAAGAGGCTCGTGTCCCTGAGTTCGAACTTGAGATTGCCCAAGTAAAAAATAAATCGACCGCTTTGACTATTAAAACGAACACTGCAAATTATACATAATTAGAAAGGTAAGATTAGGTTTCGTCAGAGTCCAAGCTGAAAATTCTCAAAAAATGAGTTAAAAAGGGGCTTATAAGGTGAGTTGCCTAGGGTGTTGTAAGTTCAAGTTTGCTACTTCCAATCAAAGATAATATTTCTTGGGTTGGAAAGTTTCATTTTACAAAGAGGAATATTGTGTCATAGGAAATAATAAAGACTATCCATACTTACATTTAAATATGGTCAGAGGAAAGTACTTGCAATTTCAAGGACCAGAGAGTCAAAGTCCAATTGCTTACGACACAAGTTCAGGGATTTGGACTCTAAGTCCTTGGCTACGACCTCATTTTGTCTCGAAAATACCTGCGTATAAGGTCGGGGTTGCTCTCATGCGATCAATGAATCCAAATTTATTTCTGATAATTTAATTAATAACATTTAATAATCCCAATTTCATATAGTCATTGCTTTGATTTGAAGTCCAAGAACATACATGTCTAACGTCTTATTCCAATTTTCCTTTTGATTTTATGTGATAAAAAGAACGGAAGGAGTCAAAAAGCTGATGCAAACAAGAAACAATTATGAATGCACATGTTAGAAGACTTAGAGAGTGCCTCGCACTCTACAAGCAGGATGCTAAAAAGAATTAATTTTTTATTAACTGTATGGGAGAAGAGGAGGCGATGGTAGCCGCGCGGGGAATGAGGAGAGTTGTCGCTGGTTGTCATGAGTAAGGAAGAGGAAGAACGTGGATAATGTCAGTCCCCTGGGTGCAAACATTAGCACCCCTTTTTTGTTTTTTTTCTTTTGTTTAAAGCAACATGTGATAGGATTTTGGCCCATTGTGACATGCAAATGAAATAAAATAAATTAGAAATATTGAATGAGATTAAAACTCAAGAAAAATAAGTAGTAATTAAATACATTGATTTATAAAGACAATAAGAGGAGTGAAGAACTTCTAAAACTGTCCATTTATTTTTATTATTTTACAACTATTTTAACTTTCATTATTTTCTGTTTTTAGCCATTTTTAAATGCAAATTATGAGAAAAGTGAAAAGTGAAATATGCACAAAATGAGGTGAAAATATGATGAGATCAACTCACGATTTTGCTTAATTTTGGCACATTAGTATGATAAATTGGTGATTCATCATACCATCATGCTTAAATCTTGCTAGTCCGAGTAAGATAATGATATACAAAGAGAAATAGAAAAATGTTCTAAAGAATGTGCGCAGAGGGTTTACAGTGGACACACCCACAAAGTCCTGAGATTTTAAGCATGAATCGAACAAATACAAACAAAGACTGAGTCAACCTTTAGATTAATAATGTGTTTGGGCTCCCCTTAGATTCATGTATTCAATTCGAAAACCCTCAAGTCTATCAACTTTAGTCGGTTCCATCCTTAAGTAAAGTCAGATCATCCCGATTAACATATATTCTCTTTAATCTTTAGTTGATTTTGAACTATGTGTGAAAGTTATAGCTCTTACCAATTTACGAGACAAGTACATCATGCAACCTTAAGCAAGGTACTAGGAGATTCACAAAATCTAAAGCCTATATTCTCTCTAAGTCCAGACTCATTCTCATTTCACTTGAATCGGCCAGCAAGAGGCGGCGAATGCAAATTGTAGAGAATTTGGATTTTCTGAGGTTTTCCGTAGACCGCTTTAGTTCGTTGCTCTCTTTTTTTGCAGAGCATAACCCTGGGCCTCTTTAAAACTAGTAGCAACATTGATATGCTATTTGTCTTGTTTGATAGAGCTTGGTTATTTGAGTAGATCTTTCTTTGGTAGATCATTGTATTTGCATTTTTAGAATAAACATCCCTTATTGTGCCTTTTTTTGATAGGATTTTGTGGCATTGGGTATCAAGAGTGTACATGTATAAAATGTGACTTTCAGATACATGTACAAGATAAGTTTGTTGACAAACCCAAACTTATAGATAATAAGTGGTTCCTAAATATTGATAATTGAATTTTGCTTACCTGATATTCAGATTCACTCTCTTCCCTTGCTAGAGATGGAAATAATCCCTTGTACAAGCAAACTAAGTTGAACTAAGGTGTATGATGCAGTTTATTCAAAAATAAGAGTAAAAGAGTGTTACAGTTGTCAAGATGATCTATTTAGACACATATTTTGGTCACCGCATAAAATTAGTAGAGCTCGAGGAATTAAGTCTAAAATAGACATGAAGAAATAAAATACTTAAACCTAATGCAATCATATGGAATTAAGCGGATTGAGGTCTTCTTAGTCCTAGTCTAAAATTTGTAAAAAATAGACATCTAATCTCAAAAAGTTAGAACAAAATAGGGAAAAAGACATATGTGAATCGAGTGAAGTTGTGAGTAAAAAGAGTAGAGTCGATTTTGATAATAGTGTCCATAATCGATAGGTGGGTTCAATATAGTCCAAAGTTAAAAAGTTTATGTTCATCACATAATAATGATTATCAATGAAATCATTCTCATTGAACACAACAAATGAGTCCTTGATATTTCTAAACATTGTATCAATATTTTTTACGTCGACATCCTCCTTGGTCTCACAAAGGTCAATGATTTGATCATGCCATTGAAATATTCTCCTGAATTTATGTTAACTTGAAAGTCCAAGGGAGAGAGGGCGGGTTTATGTATGCTCGGCTTTAACAGTTGCTCATGGTCATTGCTGGTATGTGAATCATCCAGATCATTCGAAGCATCTGTTTCTTTTCCTGATGTCTCAATCCAATCGACCAAGAAGATTGTTCTTGCCATGACAGAATCAATGTGGTAGTCGATTGTTCGTCCTTGATTTTCTTAAGGAGCTCTTCAATTTCAACCCAAAACTTATCAAGAGACAAAGAGTCGTCTTGATCTAAAATCAAGGTAATATAAGGGGATGCATGTAGCGAGTGACAAGTCGAACAAGATTTGTCATCTTCACCAGAGGTTGTGTGACTAGAGTGAGAGATTATGCAATCGTCCCCGAGAGAGTCATCGGGAAAGACTTCCGACATCTGGTCAGGGGTGAATGGGAGAACAAGTGATGGCAACTCAATATCAAGCTCTTGATTAAAACTCACATTAAATTTTAGTCCCGTCTTTGTCATCAAATTCAATTTTTAGTTTTTTTTTCAAATTTGTATTTTAACATCATCCCCATATTCATTCGCAGATGGAAAATTATCCTCAGATTCATGATCAACCTAGTCATCATATCCGTACTCAATGTTAATTTTGATTTCATTATTGAATTCTTTTAACGAATCATCATTAGAATTAATGGCAATTTCATTATCATAATCGAATCCATCATTATCCTCATATTCATACTCAACATTATCCGATTCATCTATAGATTTATCATCCACATCAGATTCATCCTCAGAACTCTTTCTCCAAGAACTTGAATTCGGAGTTCAAATTTTGATAGACAACTAAGATATTTCAATCACTATTTCATCATATGGAGGAGGGGTCATGATATGAGTCTCATCATAAGATTATTTATTGTCACCATTTATTTCAACATCTAGATTAACATCATGATCAATAAATTTTTCATGTCACTCATCATCAGAACTTGCATAATCAAGTTCTTGATCAAATGTTCGAGTTTGACCCGTTGTTCGATGATGGGAATTTCAATTAAAATCAGGTTCAAACAATGTGGCAAAGGGATCACCTTGGTGACATAAAAATAATTTGGCTCTGGGTCATGTTGAGCTAGAGGCCGAAAGAGTTGGTATTGAGAATTATCCCTCGAAAAATGTTCATTAAGATTCTCAATTTGATGTGGTTCTCGAAAATTTTGTGTCTGTTCTATGTAATTCATTTTTTCATCCAAAATCTCCTCATTTTGTCTTCGAATGTTTTCCTAATACTCAGATTGATATGTGATTGTGTTTTCCAATTCATCCCAAGCGGAGTCAAGTTCGAGAATTCCCTGGTTGGAAATTTACATGCTAAACCATCGAATCTGAAATCATGAGGGTTGGCAAATAGATTCACATATTTTAGCAAATTGACAAGTATTCTCCTTCTCAAAGTTTTTCATTGAATTCAAGAGGGTATTAAATCCATCAAATATTCTGTAAAAGCGAATACAAATATAAAACGAATACAACTCAGATACAAATAATAACATAAACATTTAATAGATTGAGTAAACATGGTTTACACCTGAAATAGATACACTTAATATATTTATTTCATAATAATTATATCAACAATGGTGAATGCAACCATAAAATTGAGTCACACCGATATAAATAAATCTACAATTGCACTTACGTACTAAAATAGATATACGAATATGAATACAATATTCGCAACAAGATGATATCCATATCCACATCCATTTTAAAACAAATACTGTCAAAATCTGTATAACACGATTGTGATAGTGAATCTGATTCATATTCGTATCCAATCCGTAATCGTATTCGTTTATACATATTTTGGCATTCATATTCATTTTCACCACTATTAGTCATGTATTAGAGGAAGCATCAAGTTCCGCATCCAGCAAATTATTTAGGGTCTGTTTGGTTGCTGGGTTGGGGTGAGTTGGGAACTTGGGATAACCTGATTGGAATAGTAGCTGTTTGAGATGGTTATGAGGGTTGGAAAGGGTTGGAATAAAGAATGTGATGTGATGTCATAATGATTTGCGATAAGATTCCATTCCATGAAAAGAGAGGAGTAAACCAGATTACCCCGAAATAACCCAAGGGTAATCGGTTACCAAACGAGCCCTTAGCATTTTTTATCCACCGTGTATTTCTCAGGAAATTTATCTAGGGCATCAAGATTTCCGTAGTTCCTTTGTTTAGCGAAAATATGTATTACAAATATGGATGTATCGATTTTCTATTGCATTCTGGAAGATTTTCTGCATGTTCTAATCTTGAAAATTAGGAAAAGATGATTCGGGCTCTCTTTATCTTCAGTTTTTCTTATTTATGGTGAAATATAGCATGACTGTCTTAAGTCGGTGACTGATCCGGGAGTTGTCTCCGGTGAAGACAGATGAGATTCGCAGCATTTCTTTCTTGATATTCTATGTACCCCGACACTGAAAACCACCATTGCTATGCTGTTCGAGTGAAAGCCAAATCTGTTGCTGGAGGAAGAGCACCAAGAAAGAATTATCTTTGAACGTGTCAGAAACATCCATGTCCAATACAAGGAAATCCACATGGTACATTCCAGAAGTAAAAGCATTCCAACGAATAAACGAACCTTTGTCTAGCTTTGATATTAATGGCAAGAAGAAAAATCCCACTATAAGGGGAGACGTCACCTTTTCAGTGGCTCATTTGGATTCACAAATTAATTTATATTGGAAACTGCCTTAATAATAAGGTAAGAGAACTGCCTGCCTTAACAAAACCATGGCAGCAAGTTCAGGGACTAGAATATGAAATCGGGGATGACTGAAACTTGGAACAAGAAGAAAGCAGTAAATAAATTAAGCAAACCTACCTTCCTGAGTTGTTATAGTCTATTATATATTTATATATATGTCAAGTCTAAATAGGAAGATTCAAACATTCATCACTGGAGCCTTTGAATCACAACTGAATTAGCGAGCCCGGCTTGTTCAATGGTCTGAGAGAGATCTGTCAGTTGCTTGGGTGGAAAACCAACTGTTTGCAGCATATAGTTCCTTGTTCCTCCTGGATGCGAGGAATCGATGAAAGAACGGATGTTGCCGACTGTATGGTGCATGTTAAAACGACCAACGATACGACTACCACCTGCCAGTCTCAGCTGAATGGATGTCGAGGGTAATGTGTCATCAACAGAGAATCCAGTGGCCAATGGAGAGCTGCTTAAGGTTATGGGACTAGAAACAGGAGGATGAGATTCAAGTTCAGCTGCAGCTCCAGCACCTAATGTCCGCGCAATGCCTTGGAATGGAGTTTGACGCTGCACAGGTTCCTGTGGACGGAAGGAATTGGTCAACTGTAATATTTGATCCAAATAAGTTTACGGAATTAATAAACTAAACCCTACTGGATATTTCTCTTCCTTCCTCGTGAGATTCACATGCACTGTATATCTCCTGTCTGCTGGCTCTAGCTCTTTGGGGCACTCAGACCTTCTGATGCTCTGCATAATAAACGATTCGCACACATTGATGGGAAATGCCGGATGGGATACAAAGAAATAATTCCATAATGGGATAATGTACATGAGCAGAAGGCCTATAGCAGACTATTGTTCCTTGTGAAGGTGATGCATTAATTCACCGCTTTCTTTCATTAAATAAAATGTTTCCCTTGCTGCACAATAACATCTCGAGGAATGAAAACGTTGGAGATGTGTAGATCCAAACTTAAGTAAACTTACGGTGGTCTAGATATAGTTCATCTGAAGAACGGCTAAACATTCTATTGGAGTTGATATTATATCAATTACAGGTTGAAAATATCATACTACAGACACTACTGAATAGCAATGCATAATAGAATTTGAGAACTGATTTCCTTTCACAGGACGACAGACAATTGGCATTCCTATTGTTGAAGTTAATTGATTACTTATCTTTTTTATTTGTTAAGATCATATTTCTGTTTCTAACCCTTTGGGGTCTCATATGTAATTATCACCACATTATCGCCACTCTGCCTCTCGGGTTTAGCCCCATATACCTTGAATGAAGTATTCCATTCCTTCTCAATTATTCTTTACATCGTACCAAAGCAACGGTCCTATACTGTGGCTCGCACCCAACCTTCCCGTCGCCACCACAAGCCACGCCCGCCGCCGTCGCTAGGGTTTTTGTGCCGCCAAGCCCTTCACTTCCTGCATGCATCGCCAGCCCCTCCCGGGAACTCTCAAACGCTGCCAGGACCTGCGCGGCAACATTACTGCCGCCAGGTCCCAGGGCAGCACCCTCCGAGAGCAGCCACTCAGCTTGTGCTCTCCCTCGCCGCGGACCTCTCCAACGCCTCCGTGTTCCGCCGCAACCATTTCGTGTGACATCCTCCTTCGCCACCAGCACCGGTTCAGCCTCTCCAGTGCCACCGCAACCCCTCGATCGACACCCTTCAGCCACCGCATGGCCATCTGCAGCACCGACTAGTCCCTACAGGGCACCTCGCGACATTCTCATGACAATCCAGACCACTTGCAACCTATCCTAGCGTGCAATTCATGCCATCGTGCGGGTTTACATGTGATTGAGCAGTTCATCAACTTTCTCGATCTCTTCCTCTAACCACGATGGCCATGACGCCCACGGAAACCAAACCCACGTTCTCTACATCTTCTGTGATGATGCAAGGTACTTCTATCGAGCTCAAGGATGCATAGAATTATGTGCTCCGATCTCGGGCCTTCAAGGTGTTCATCGGAGGTCAAAGGAAAATATTTATCTTGACAAAGGAACCTCTACAAGAGACAGACAAGGACTACGAGGAAACAACTACCATATCTTAACATGTATGACCAACAGCGTGGAGTCCCACATTGCAGCAAACCTCATGTATAAGGATACTGCAAAGGACGTGTAGGACGAACTATAACAGACATATTCTCAGCAGACCACCAACGACTCGTCGACATCTATATGTCAGATTTGGTCTTCCTCTCAGGGAGAGTCCACTCTTGTGAAATATTCTCGACACCTCAGTGGCTTATAGGAGGAACTTGCCATCTTTCATCTCGCTTGGTGTCCCAAGAAGATAAGTGAAAGATTTGAGCGACAAGTCTACGTATTTCTTGCCGGTCACCATCCCCGATATCATATTGTGAAGGACCAACTCCTTGCATCCGATACTTCGCCGTCTATGAAGGTCATCTTCAATCAACTACAACTACTCGAGACTTCTAGTGGTTGTACTCCTTTTCCACGGCTTGTAGAGAACACTGCCTTTTTTACTTCCTCTGGACGAGGAGGCTGCTACAATTTTCGAGGAGGTCGAGGACCTGACTCTAGCTGTGGCAGTGGACATACACCGTGCATTCACGGTCAGCAAATGAATCACCCCTCTCAGAGGTGTTGGGTGAAGTTTGGTCTCTCGCAGCAGGCTAATGTTGCATCGACATCTAAACTATGATGCGACAACACCAGCGACACCATCTGATCAAGACTCCAGTGGACAGATAGTCCAACTATCTACTACAGACTACTCCCACTTGATGTAGCTATTGCAGAACTCTACTACTAGTGAGATTTTCCATACTACGAACCTGGGTATCACCTCAGGTATTGTAGTCAACTCTGCCTCTGCCATAACACCCACATGGATTATTGATTCTGGTGTGTATACTCAGTTGACTGGAGAATGTAGCCAGATGACCTCTCAACTCTCTTCCGCTGTGAAGTCAATTCATCTAGCTAGCAGTGCACATTCTCCTATTACCACAATATGGACTATGGAGTTTTCCTCCAAACTCATGCTCTTTAGCATTTTTTGTGCTCTTGATTTTCCTTTGAGCATTTTATATGTTCATAAGCTATGTATTTACATTGAAATATAAAGTGATTTTTAACGAGTTCTATTATTACTTTCATAACATTGGGACGATGCAAATTTTTGGTGGGGGATATGAGAAGAATAGCCTATACTATCTTGATACTCCTAATGATTCCACCTCTGTTGGTGTCGTCTCTATTGCGTCGAGCCCCGATCTCTAATAACATCTAATTACTCTGTTTTAGTCAGACAAAGATTTTCTGGCACTATGATACGTGTTTACGTTGATGACAAGGTTATTACTGGTGATGACAGAGCATGCATTTCATTTTTTAAAGACCAAGGCCTTCCTCCATATGGTATCTGTCACCAAGGACCTTGGTCAAATCAGGTACTTCCTAGCCATTGAAGTGATGTGCATTGCGGGGGGATTACACCTATCATAGCAAAAGTATTGCATGGATATTTTTACAAATGTTTGCTTACTTGGATGCAAACCACATCTCAGCAAAATCATAGAAACATGCCATATCTATATATCTCGAGTTTGAAGATACTACATGATAGGAGTATGGTGGGCAAGCGCTATAGTAATTGGCATGATGTTCTCTTGATCATTCGATACTTGAAGAAATATCTAGGAAAAGGCCTCTTCAATGGGGCTAACAATCACACTAACATCACTGCCTACGTAGATGTTGATTATGTTGGAGAAAATGAATTGCATGATATTCATACGACCCCTGGGCTCTATTATATAGGAGAAAGCTCTTGGGTAAGTAACACAAAAAGTACATTAAGAAATGAAATAGAAAAATAACACCAAGATATATAAAAATCTCAACACTCCCCCTCAAGCTGGAGCATATATATCTATCATGCTCAGCTTGGAGCAGCATCTTTGGAACGGGCCTCTAGTAAGCGTTGTGGTGAATATATCGGCAGTCTGATCTCCAGCAGAAACATGAGAGGTAGATATGAGACCCTTCTGATTCATGTCTCTGGTATAGTGGCAATCTACTTCTATATGCTTTGTGCTTTCATGGAATGCAGGATTATTTGCAATGAATAGTGATGCTTAATTATCACCAGTGTTGCAGAAGACGGTATTCGGTATTCAGTCGGAGGGGTCACTGAATAGAGAATAATCGGTATTCGGGCGACTATTCGGAATTATTCGGTTTTGTATTTTTTAATATAAAAATTATTTATAATACATATATTCTTATATTTATATGCATATATGGTCATTAGTTAACATGAATCCAAGATAAAAGTACCAATCAATATAATAGATATATAGAATATGACATTTGTTGCTATACCGTGGTAAAATGTAACCCATAAAAATTGAAAATTAAAAATAAAAAAATAAATGTATCAAAAGTCAAACTCCAGTCGGCCTAATAGTCGGGCCAGTCGGCCGAATAGTCGGGCGACTATTCGGTCGGGCCGACTATTGACCGAATGGAGGTCTATTCAGTCGGGGACCCCCCCGCACCGCATAGTCGGACCGACTATTCGGGATAGTCGGCCGACTATTGCAACACTGATTATCACATAGAAGCTGCATAGGAAGAGGTATATCAACAACAAGATCAGGTAAAACTGACCTGACCTACATCATCTCTGTGCATCCCTAAGCCATGGCCATGTATTCGGACTCTGCACTAGATCTAGCAACTACTGTCTGCTTCTTACTTTTCCACGACATGAGTGATTTGCCAACAAATATATCAAACCCAGAAGTGGCTCATGTCTCTAGGGCATCCTACATAATCTGCGCCTGCACACGTTGTGACGTCAAGAGACGTGCCTCTGTTGAATAAAAGACCAGTACCTAGTGAAGACTTCATATATCTCAAAATCATATAAATAACATCCATATGCACCTTCCTAGGCTGCTCCATAAACTGACTCACCTTGCTAACAGCAAAGCATATATCTAGCATGGTGATGGTAGCATATATGAGCTTCCTAACTAGCTCCATGTCTCCTCTTATCCATCTCCTCGATATCATCATCATATAATCTCATACTTGGATCCATAGGAGTAGTAGCATGCTTGCACCCTGTCATACATATCTCCAATAGAAGATCAGTAACAAACTTCTTTTGGGTCATAAGAAGACCACGCTGGTTCCTGACGAATTCTAATCCAAAGAAGTATCTGAGATTGCCAAGATACTTGGTCACAAACTGCTGACCTAAGAACTCCTTGGCTGCCTGAATGCCCTGCTCATCATCACCGATGACAATAATATCAACATAGACAAGAATAGCAATGTCTTTGTGTCCTCTGAACAAAAAGTGAGTGATCCGCAGTGGACCGAGCAAATCCCTGATGCTCTATCAACTCTGAAAGCTTCTGGTACCAAGCTCTTGGACTCTGCTTCATGCCGTAAATCGCCTTATGGAGCCTACACACCTTCTGAGACTCCCCCTCAGCCATGGAAGGCCGTATCGATATCGATATCTTTTCGATATCGTATCGATACGATATTTCAACGATATATCGCCGAAATATCGCCCATATCGACGAGCCTTTGTGAAGAAAATGCTTGGAATTCGGGATATATCGCCATATCAGTGCTGATATCGGTCCCATGTCGATATCGATATATCGCGATATTTCCTTCCATGCCCTAAGCAGCAAACCCTGGTGGCTGCTGCATATAAACTTCCTCCTGTAAATCACTATATAAAAACGCATTCTTCACATCAAGCTGGTAAAGAGGCCATTCACGTGAAACAACAACTGATGGGAGAATGCGTAATGTCGAGTGTTTGGCTTCTGGAGAGAAGGTATCTAGATAATCCACCCCATAAGTCTGGGTGAATCCACATGCTATAAGTCTTGCCTTGTAGCAATTCTCACCACCATCAACGCAATGCTTCACCTTAAAGATCCATTTGCACCCTACAACCGATACACCTGGAGGAGTAGAAACAACACTCAAAGTACCATGAGACTGCAAAGCGGCCATCTCCTCCTCCATGGCAAGTCGCCAACTGTTGTCTTGTATGGCCTCATGATATATGCGCGGAATAGTAACAACTGAGAGGCCCACAATAAACCTCTCGTACTCGTCTGAAAGATGATCCAAGGAAACATGCGCAACTAGAGGATATGCAGCACAGTTGCGACGTGGTTTCCTCAAGGCAATAGGTATAGCAAGGTCATCAGCCTCTCTTTTTTGGTACCAGCACCTCCTGTGTATTATTTTGTGGATCAAGCATAGAACCAGTGCCATTAGTAGAAACAATGTGTCATCACATACTTGGGGCATGCTGGACGACGGGGAAGGCGAAGGAACAGAGGGGCGATAGAAGACATGCGAATGTAAAACCGAAGTAGGAATTGTGTCTGGGTAGATGGAGGTAGAGGCGGTGGAGGTGGATGTGAGAGGCCCGCAATAAACCTCTCGTACTCGTCTGAAAGATGATCCAAGGAAACATGCACAACTAGAGGATATGCAGCACAGTTGCGACGTGGTTTCCTCAGGGCAACATGTATGTCAAGGTCATCAGCCTCTCTGTTCTCTGGTACCAGCACCTCCTGTGTATTATCTTGTGGATCAAGCATAGCATGGAAGGCCGTATCCCGATATATCGGCGATATATCGTCGATATATCGATATCGACATGGGACCGATATCGAAATCGATATATCGATATATCCGATTTCAAACATTTTCTTCAGAAAGATTCCTAGATATAGCGATATATCGACGATATATCGCCGATATATCGATATCAACACGATATCGAAATGATATCGATATCGATATATCCTTCCATGAAACATAGAACGAGTGCCATCAGTAGAAACAATGTGTTCATCACATACCTGGGGCATGCTGGACGACGGGGAAGGCGAAGGAACAAAGGGGCGAGTAGAAGACATGCGAATGTAAAACCGAGGTAGGAATTGTGTCAGGGTAGATGGAGGTAGAGGTGACTGAGACTCAACATGGGGAGATGGTGGTGAAAGTAACAGAGGTGAAGGAACAAAGATATCCTCACCAGAGTAAGCATTCGGCAACCTGTCACCTGTTGGAGAAAAATACATAACAGACTCAAAAAATATGACATCAGCACTAACATAGTGTTTTCGCCAAACAGGATCAAAACATCTATACCCTTTTCGGTTACGAGGATAACCAATGAGCACACATTTGATAGCTCTAGGAGAGAGCTTGTCACGACCTGAAGTAAAATTGTGGACAAAAGCCACATACCCAAATACCAAGGCCTTAAATGTCGGTTTCGGTCACCGTTTCGGTGACGACCAAAACAGAATTTCAATGGAATTTCGGTCAAATTTCGATCGAAATTTCGATCATTTCGGTCATTTTTTGTACTAGGAGCCCCATATTTCGGTCATTTCGGTCGAATTTCGATTTCGACTGGATATCGATATTCGACAGAAATTCGACCGAATTTCGCTGAAATTTGAGGCCATGCCAAATACCCTAGGAGTAAGGGAGAATAAGTCATTCTCGGGAAACACAATAGAAAAAGGAACTTTTTCTCCAATGATATTAGACGATGTGTGGTTTACTAAGTAACATGCAATGAGAACCGCATCACCCCAAAACGAATGAGGAGCTCGACTCTGAATCAAAAGAGTTCTCGTGACATCCAAAAGATGATGGTGTTTGCGTTCAACAACGTCATTCTGCTGGGTAGCGTAAGCACAAAAAGTCTGATGAACAACACCAATGGAACTGAGAAAGGAAGATAAATGTAAAGTAGAAAACTCCAAGGCATTGTCAGTGCGAATAAATTTCACATAAGCAGAAAAAATGTTCTTGATTTCAATAAGAATTTTTTTTATAATGAGACAAGCTTCGACTTATTCTTTAACAGAAAAAACCCAAGATAATATAGAGAAATCATCCACAGCAACCATATCGATGTCCCTAATGATCCGGAACACGACCAGGAACCCATATGTCAAAATTAAGCAACTCAAACAGATGACTATTGTGACAACTCTGACGACTCCGAAAAGAGGAACGATGGTGCTTTCTAAGCTGACATGCCTCACACTCTAAGGTAGTACGAGTAGAGATATGTGGGAGAACATGACACAGCTTCTGCAATGGAAGGTGCCCAAATCTAAGATGCCACATGAAAGGAGAAACATATCCAAAAGGAATAGCAGCAGCACCAGTGCACGGAGGCTGAATAAGTTTGTAAAGCCCTCTCATTCATGGCCACATCCAATCACCCAGCCCGTGAGTATGTTCTGAAACACAAAAGAGGACGGATCAAATATGGCATCACAATGTAAATCTTTTGTAATCAAACTAATAGACAAAAGATTTATCTGAAATGCTGGAGCAAGTAAAACATTCTGCAGACGCATCGAGGGAGTTAGAACAATCTCTCCCTAACCAACAATGGGTAGATGATCCCCATTAGCAATCACAACAGATCTACTAGGAGGAATAGACCTGTAGGAAGTAAACTGTGCTCAATCTCCACACATGTGACGAGCTGCTCCAGAGCCCATGATCTAATCGGACAAATCTGAACTGCTACCACTGGTAAAATCAAAAGCAATACCTGACGAACTCGAGGAGGATCTGGCAGCGCGTACGACATCTAAAGATCCTGCAGTCGAAGTGGTAGTAGTAGTCATCATCTCTCTCATCTTGGAAACAATATCATCAAATCATGCATCATGAACAGGAGCAAAAGTAGGAGTGGGCTCAATCTGCTCAACTACACGAGCATGCGCAGGATAGTCATGCTTCTAATAGTATGTATCCTCAGAATGACATGGACGGTAGCAATGTGAACAAGGGTCACGATGACGTCCTCATCCTCGACCACGTGGTCCTCGACATCGAATTTGTGAAGTACCCCCTCTGCCACGAGGAACTGCCATGGCAGAAGGAGTCAGAGCCACAGAAGTAGATGAAGTAGTAATTCTGCTCAGTCTCTTGTAAACGTCCTCCATTGGATGTATCGTCTCTCCAGTAAGTAGCCGAGTACGTGTTCCATCATATTCAGAGTCAAGAGATGACATAAATACTCCTATCATAGTAGCATTACGATAGGCCTACTGCTGCTCAGTGCTAGTAGTAATAGGCATGAAGCCATGTAGACGCTCAAACATGCCCCTAAGATGTGAGAAGTGTGCATGAAGAGGTCGACCATTTTGCTTGGTCGAAAAAATATCAAACCGCAATTGTAGGATTTTGCTCTCATTCTTTGGTCGTCCATATGTATCTGCTAAGATGTCCCACATAGCCTTAGATGTGGGTTGATTGACAATATCATTAACAATCTTAGTGGTAAGCGTCCCGAAGAGCCAAATGCGAGCATATGCATCAACATTAGCGCAGCTTTGTCTTATGGCTCTAGATCTATCAGAATGTGCTCCTTGTTATGGCACTACATCACAGCTTGCGAAACTACATGGACCACAACTCGTAGTTGGTCCCATCCATCTTTACGACGGGAGCCGGGCCCTTGAAGGCACCGGTCGATTAAAAAACATCACCCTTGTTCTCTGGCATGGTAGCAAGAACGCTGAGATCTAGAAAAAAACTGAGTAGACTACTCTGAATGAGTCTACACAATCATATGTAGAGGATTAGTTGTATCAGTAGACTTATACAACCATCCTCATCTCTTTTTGTTGTAGGCTAGGATAGCGGTGCACACAGATGCACGCTAGTTGCAACTTGCAGGCAGCGCGATGCGCAAGGCGTGGGGCACATGTCAAGGCACGGGGTACAGCGGGAGGGTTGGGCGACGCGAGGGGCTGTCGGCGTGGGAAGGCAGTGACGCGCGTGGGTCTGCGCGTGCAGAGTTGGCTGGCGGCGTGAAGGAGGCCACTTGCCGGCGGGGGGGGGGGGGGGGGGGGGGTGTTAAGGGTTGGGTTTTAGGGTGTGATGATATAAGAACTCCGGTCTAGGACCGTTGCTCTGATACCATGTTGGAGAGAATGAATTGCATGATATTCATATGCCCGTTGGGCTCTCTTATATAGGAGAAAAGCCCTTGGGTAAATAGCACGAGAAGTACATGAAGAAATGAAATAGAAAAATAACACCATGCACTTACCAAATCTTGTGGCACTTGAATCATCGGGTCGGTCAACATGTAGCTCTAATAAAGAGCAAAGGTAGGGCAGATCAACAGAGACCCGATTATGACGCCACCCGCTACTGAGTAATATCTCCAGCAAAACCCTCAAACCCATAAGGCCTCGTTTGTTTGATTGGAAAGGAATTACAATGGAATGGAATCAAGACAAGAATGGAATTAACAATGGAATGGAAAGGAAAAAGTTTTTCCATTCCATTGTCTGGATCTTATTAGGAATTGAAAATTTTATTATGAGACATGTTCCTTTCTTACATTTGGAAAGGGAAATGAATAGAAAGAAAATAGCATTCCTTTGATATATTTCGTTAAGTAGAAAAAATAATCGGTATTCTCATACTTATATTTTCTTATATAATCGATATATTTCATATAAAGAATCAATAATCAAATTTAAATGGAAACTACTTTGATTTTTTTCATACAATTGATATATTTGATATATCCATATCTGTATCAGCTACAATGTTTTATTACCATATCTATATCCATATTCTAAAGAAATTGAAAATGTCATGGGTATCTGTATTTGGAATATAAAAAAAACACATATCCATGTCCGTATATGTATCTACTAAAATATAACCCGTGTCCATATCCTAAAAGACTAAAGATGGTATCTGTATCAATATCTATTACTGTAAAAAATAAAACCTGGCCGCTTCCGTAAAAAAAATCATCCATGTCCATATATGTATCCGTAGAAAAATTAAAATCCATATCCATATCCGTATATGTATCTGCTAGAATATAATCAATATCCATATCTTAGAAAAAAATTGCATCCGTTTCCATATCCATATTAGCAAAAAAAACATATATCTCTGTCCATATCCATATCTGGAAAAAAAACATATCCGAGTTTATATATGTATCCGTAAACAAATCATATCTGATATATTTTATCTTTCTAATAGATATATTTAATATATATGTATTCGTATCAACTGGAATATCTTCTAACCATATGTGTATCTCAACAACAACAACAACAAAGCCTTTTCCCACAACAACAAAGCCTTTTCCCACAACAAAGCCTTTTCCCACAATATCTTCTAACCATATGTGTATCTATATCCAAAAAAATGTATCTATACATGTATCTGCAAAAAATATCACATATCCATGCCAATATCCATATATGCATATATTTGTAACTTATCCAATCTTTTGCATTCATATATTTGTATCCATGTCAGTGTCCATATATCCATGTCCAAAAAAAATCATATCCATGTCGGTGTCTAAAAAATATCTAAAAAAAGAAAAACACATATTCATGTCGATAATCATATATTAGTAACAATGATATATTAATTAAAAAATATTGAAGAAGAATACATTCATTAGCATTGGTAAGGAATGGAATCCCAATTCCTAGGGGGGTACTTAGGAATGGCAATTCCCATGAATGAGGGAATCATGTTTCCTTTGTAATCGTTATTCCTGTATAAAGTTGATCTAACAAACAAAGGAATGGAATCGAGAAAGGAATGACAATTCCATTCCCTCCTCTATTCATGCATAACAAACGGGGCCTAAGTGTGACCGAGGGTAAAAAATTCTCAAGCTCCTAAGGGAACAACTACGCCTGAACTTGAAAACCTTCCAGGTTTGACACATTTTTGAAATTAAAAACCGTCAAATCCGAGAATTCATCCTTCGATGATTTCGCTTCTAGATTTGCTTCGGCAAATTCCTATATCGGATTGGTTGAACCCTCCGTCGTGGCATGCTCATACGGCAAGACAACTGATTGTGAGCTTGCAGCCAATGTTCAGGAAGGCGGTATGCGGTATTCAGTCGGAGGGGTCATTGCATAGATAGTATGCGGTATGCGGGTGAGTATGCGGGGAGTATGCAATTTGGTAATTTTATTATTAAAAATATAAATAAACATTTAATATTATGTCAATATCCTCAGTCGGGAGAGTATGCGAGGAGTATGCAATTTTATGCGGAAGAGTATGCGATTTTATGCGGAAGGGTATGTGGTTATATGCGGGGAGTATGCGATTTAATGTTATTATGCGGATAAAAAAAAGTTTATTAGAAAAGCGGCCAAGTAGGCAACCACATAGAGAGTATACTCGGACGAGTATGCGGGTTAACCCGCATACATGGCCGTTTCACCGTACTCGGAGCGGCAAGGCTACCCGAGTACAAGTATGCGACCGAGTATGCGGTTTACTCGATTGCTTTCCTGAACACCGCTTGCAACCATATCTCCCTCATCAGGCATCAAAGGTCACAATGATGGTGGGTGAACCACATGGACTAGCAACCCGACCGAAGCCCGACCCACCTCCATCGAGCAAAGCGATTCCAAGGCTACAGCTTTTGAGCTCTCCATGACCATGATGGCAACCTATGGGTTGGAACCACATGGACTAGCAACCCGACTGAAGCCCGACCCACCTCCATCGAGCAAAGCGATTCCATGGCTACGGCTTTTGAGCTCTCCATGACCATGATGGCGACCTATGGGTTGGAACCAAGGAGTTGATTGTCAACAAGAACCTTTGAAACAACTCCTAGCTCTCGTAAAGCCGATATCAATGCCTCAATCATGCAAGATAGGAAGGGGACATCGTAGATCCGAACAACTCTCAACGACAAGGATGTTTCTTCTCCATCAGTAAAGCGACGCAAACACCATCCAATCACCCCTTTCGAGCAAGAGGACAACAATTCGATTTCCATGGGCGATAGACCCCTAACACAGCACGTCGTTAAACACGGCATTAACCACATATCTAGACAAAGAAGCACCCTAAGAGTCGTCAAAGGACCACTAAAATCGAGCAGACATCCTGATTTGCTTCCTCGCCACACCAATCAGCAGGCCATCATTCCTTGTGATGAGTCCAGAACTGCTCCCACAGACAACTGATGCATATGAGTGCACAAACATATCCCCAACCCAAGCTTGGACATCAGTTCGACAAAGCTAATTGAAGGTGATTCTCGATGACACTTATATGACCTCAGACAAACAACCAAACAAGGATCGTCCATGCCGCAACCAAAACAACAGGGAGGCAATGAACACACAACAACCTAATGATTGTACTCCCTACATCTCTAATATTGTTGGCCGCATTTGCAATGAGAGACAAGCGTCCTGCACTCATCTTTCCTCTCGGCTTCATGTGCAGTGGCCTTCCTCATCTTCACGCCCCCATGATTGGTAAACCTCACTCATACCTTCTATCCTTCTCACACAACCCACCGCGGTCATTCTCTCTTTCGACGAGGGCTCTCCATCGCTTTTGGATTGCAACTTTGATGTTGTGGTTGAAGTACTTTCATTTGATTATTTATTTCAACAACAAACTTTCTTTTCAAATAAAAATAATTCACTTTATAGAGTTTAATCAATTCAAAACGTTCATAACATGTTGGATTTTCTCAAAAAAAAAATCCAGCTATAGTTCCTTACTGTCACAATCAATGATTATATGAACTTTTAAAGAGATTTTTTCTGCACTCTTCAGGGCTTAAAAAAGTCCACCTATATATTAACTTAGATATCTTCAACTTATTTAGATTGATAACATCCTTATGAGCAGGTAAAAATCTACCTCATTCACCAATGATTTTAACGCACCCTCATTTATTAGTTGCAGACTTAAAGTTGAAAATCACACTTGAATTCTGATGGAGGTTTAAGGGAGCCATCTGAAAGAACATAAGATTTTGCTTTTTGTCACGAAGTTCATATGCAATGGTAAGGAAATAGCCATAAAGTGGAAAAGAAATAAGGAAATAATAGATTGGCATGAAACTGTTAGACTCGGAGAGATTTAAACTGAAGCAAAGTTCCCATGTTTACAGATAGAAAATTTATTGCAAGGTGGGATCATTTGAAAAGCTATTCTTTGTAGCATCTTGCTAAGGAAATAGCAATAAAGTGGAAAAGAAAAAGGGAATAATAGATTGGCATGAAATTGTTAGACTCGGAGAGATTTAAACTGAAGCAAAGTTCCCATGTTTACAGATAGAAAATTTATTGCAAGGTGGGATCATTTGAAAAGCTATTCTTTGTAGCATCTTGCTTTTGTCCTTTATGTATTGAGCAAGCAAAGGAGGTGGCAAATTGAGCTCTTTGTTTTTTTTCACACTAAATACGATCACTTCTATTAATTTTTCATTGTGAGATAGATTCAGATTAATGGTTTCGATAATTATCAACCAATCTACTATTCTTATATTGCAACGATTTATTTTGGATCGGTTTTAGAACAATTCTATTGAGTTTTTTGTTGCTGGAAAACTCAGCAAGAATAATGGGACCTGGGTGACTTATTTGCTAAGCAACGGTGATGTCAAGGCTCATAAAGTATAGACATAGTTGTTCATCTTTGGCTGAAGGATTCTGGAGCTCTGCTATCTTCGTCCACACAGTTCTTCAAGCACTTGGGAAGTTCGCAGGAGTCTTTCAGTAGTTTAGATTGACTTTGTTCAATTTTGTGAGACCTTATATACCATAACAAAAATTGTCATGTGGCAATGATTTTTTTCGGAGATTAAGGGACAGGTCGTACATAGCCTCAAATTAGCAAGCCTTTTGAATTTTGTTTAGTTGGTATTTTTTTAAATAATAAACCAAAGCAAATTTATTACTGTTGAGATAAGAAACAAAACGAAATTTGAATAACGAGTGCAAGTTGGTTGCTACAGATCCCAGAAGTTCTCATCAAAGTTGAATATTATAATGATTGTGTAGGAACATATATATGGAACATTTGAAGAATTGAGGATCTTTGATGATCTTGATGATATGGCTCCCTTTGCACTTCCACCGAAGTACCTATTCATGTGAGATTTCCAACTTTAATTCTACAACTAATAAATGACAGAGCGTTAAAATCATTGGTGAATTTGATAGGGAAATTTTTACCCATTGTTAAGGATCTTATCAACTAAATAAGTTGAAATATATCCAAGTTAATCTAGAGGTGAACTTATCTAAAGTCTTAAGAGTGCATTAAAAATCTCTTTAAAAGAACATATAATCTTTAGTTGTGACAATAAGGAATTATGGACCTATGGCATGAGAATTTTTTTAGAAAATTCCACCGTAGTATGAACATTGTGATATGATTGAACTCGATAAAATGAATTGTTTTCATTTGAAAAAAAAGTGTTGTTGAACAACTTAATCAGATAAAAGTAATTCAACTATAACATCAAAGTTGCATCCCAAAAAAAAGTTAAGTAATAAAAATAAAAATACTTTGAGGGGACATAGACAAAGGTGGATTATATAAAAGGAGAAGATGATGATAATAATAATAAATAAAGAGTGGCAATTTTAAAATACATATAATGGGAAATCGGAAAGATGTTAAAAACAATAAGAAGAATTCCGAAAAGAACAAGAATAAAAAATTGTTGATAAACAAATTCCTTTGAAATGATTCAGCATTGTAACAAGATTACTTTAATAAATGATGTGGAAGAACCTTCAGCATCCAGTGTTCCATCAAACATAATGTATACCGAAATAAAGAGATCAAGGGAGATAACAATGACGATGAGCAATAATATTATATCACTTGGTCGTTGCAGATCATTTGGTTAAAGAAATTCGATATACTATACAATCAAATACTCAAGATAAATCATGAGATTGTAATGATGTAGAATATGGATTTGAGTAATTTCTAATGAATATATGAAGAATTTGAAAACTTACTCTTAAACTAGTCAACCATTACATGAGGATCAGATACCAACAAAAATTCCAGTATTAAAAAATGAATAACTTCTCTGAAATTGTTGTGGAATTCATAACGATTTTACATTCACCCACTTAAATAAGATTGGAAGCATAAGATGTTATTTTATTGAAATTCATTATTTTACTGAGAATTACTTAAACCCATGATAGATCAAAGTAAAGGAATGTTGCCTTAATCATAAATACGCATCAAATTTTGTTAATCATCTGGACACAATTTTTCGAATTTTATCTAAAGATCGTATTACAATGTCTAAAATCAAAGAAATTATGCATTTGTTTATTTTAAAAATTCAAATTTTATATAAATACTTTTTAAAGTGGTTATGCATATGTTGACAATGTTGAGGAGACGAAATTATACTTCGATATCGGATTTCTACTTGAATATATGAATGGAAAACAATGATTGTTATGTATAAAGCACTTTGAACAAATAAAAAAATTTGAGATTTTTTTTGGTACTATTTTTTTTATGAAATTTAGAGAAGCTACTGATTGTGATGGACTTATAGAGCCAATTCATGATGGAGGCCAGCTACCATGGTCCAACCGTCCAACAATTATATTGGTGTTATCCAATATATGAAAGATGGCATAGATAGTTGGTTAATGACAATTTCACAATTGATTTCTTAATCATATATAAAGAAAAATATTATATAAATATGTAGCAATTATTGTAAAATAAAAGACGAAATAATAAGTAGGTATCATGCAACATAAATTAAGGGGGAAAATAAAAACAACTTGAAGAATGTAAATCATTATAATGTGATAAAGCATTTATAGTGCTTGCATTTTATCACTAGCCACCATCATTTATAAGAAAATATCATTAAAAAGATGGTAAATAAACTATTTAATAATATTTGAACAACAAACAACTTGGAAATATCAAATAATTTTTTAATGTAAATTTGTGAAAAATTTGCTATTATATCTTAATAAAAATTACTAGAAAATGGTGAATTCATAGATTAAGTTGACCTCTTTTTTCTCTATAAAATAAATATTGACGAAGGATGAGCTTTTTTGTAAAAAAAAGATCCACTTTGTAGATACGCCTATATTAAATTAAAAAGATAGTAGAAGCCAGTTCACTTATTTACTGGTTGACGAAAGAGCAACCTAATTCAAGTGTTTTTTCAAACAAATAAGATGGATTTATAACAAACTATTTACGTAAAATAATTAAAAATTCAAACATACTGTAAATTATTTAATATATGTTTTTTTCAAACAATAATGTATACTAATATATGAAAAACTATGTTCATCCAAAGTTTCTAAATGTACTCCTTTGTGTACTATTTATCATTGATGTGTGTATTACTAACAAAATTATTCAATAATTTTTTGCTAAAGATATTCAGTTGACCTATTTTTTCATTTACCTATATACCATATTTATAGAGAATTCAACAATTCCACCCATCATTCCAATAATGCATGTATGTACAATTTTGACTACAGCAATTGCACGCTCTTATTAGCCTTTTATGTTATGCAGTGTTATATGATGTGTTCTTGAGATAACAAGTTCACGATCGCAATGGTGCAATTATAAGACTACGGTTCAATTTCAAAGATTATTGCTACTCAAACTGTTCAAATGCATATTTTAAAAAATCTTCATCCATATTCCTATTTTCAAAGTGTCGTCATCTTTTTAGCGAATTTGAATCTTGATCATTGCTATTTAGAATGATTATGACAGAGATTTAATGATAATTGCTTATGCCCACATGAAAGATATATAGATATTTTCCAAAGTGTTATAGTCATTAACACATTATTTTTTCATACATATGAAATCTGAATGTTAAATTTGGATGATCATCATACATTTCCGAGACATGTAATACTTATGCACAATATATGTAAGTAACATGTTATATTTATGCATAATTTACAAGTACTAAACTTTCTAATAAGGTTGTTTGAATATATCATAGTACTATAAAACGTTGCAATTTTGAAGTTATGTAGATTGATTTTTTAATCAGTGTTATCAATTATATATAGAGAGATATTTTTCCTAAAGCAAAGCACGAGTACGCATTCTAGTTTCTAAAAAAACCAAACTTATAATATGGGGATGCTCAAGTAATTTTTGACATTTGTATGGTATGCAAACAATACTTAAAAAACATACATGTAAATGTTCATTTTTTATGTAAATAGTGCAGATTATTCAAGCTTGAAGTAAACCACGAGGTTTCAAGTAGCACAGATGTAACATTACCACTGCATGCCACAAATAATAAGGTATTACCTCCAAGAAAGATGCATTAGATGGGTCATCAAATTGCCGCAAGGGTCCATCATCTACTGAGAAGCCATTAGTCCAGAAAGTAATATCATGAGTAATGTTTTCTGGTTGCTGTGGTCGCGGAGCAACAGGCACGGTTTCACCCGAGAGCAACCTCCCAGTACCAGTAAAACTCCTTGAACCTGATGAATGAGCAGTTTCCAAAGGCCCTTGTTGAACTCCCATCTGCCGTGCTTGCTCAAATATCGCATCTACATCATTTTTCCTTTTAGATGGGTCTCTAACAAGCATCCCACTGCAAAAAATAAAATACAATAAATTAAACAAATATTAACATAGCGGAGCGGATAAAATTGTACTGAAATAACATGGACCGAGTTTTCTTAAACCAATTGTGAACAAAGTACAGCATGACCCCCCCCCCCACACACACACATAATCCCGAGATAAACACTGAAATGAAAATTTTTGGGCAAAAGTTTAGATGCTCTCTAAGCCTGCATTTTCATTTTTTATTTTGAACAAATAGATACATGATCCTATAGCTTCCCAACTAATTATTTAAAATAACCACCCAGAATATTATCATCCCTTTTAAACAAATATACTCCCGCAATTTCCTAATTTACTTTTATTTCTGCATTTACTAACAAGATCCAAAACTCAAAATGCAGCCAAACTTTGTAATCTTGATTTCCTAGATGATACTATTGATTTCATTGTATACAGCTAAAGCTTTTTCATTCTTTCAGCAAAATGTTTACCATTGCAAGATTTTATCAAAAAACATACATTAAAATTATAGGATCAACAGCTTCACACCTCTAAAAAATGTTAAACAAACAAAAAAGGCCAATTAAGAGAGACAAAATAAAATCACATTGTTAAATGGAAAACAGGGGAAAGTAACAGTTCTCTTCCATTTCAAACAAGATGCCAGATCACACAAGGGGGAAAGCCCAAAATGATGAAGACAAAGTATGATCCTAAATGTAAAGGAAACAATAAATAGAATTCTCACCTCCAGACCAAGGACATTTGATACTAACAGTCAGTAGTCATACGTACTAGAACCGTTCAGACTGGAAAAAATTATTGCGCCCACGACAGGAAAGAAAAATCACCTGTCTGTAACCACAAAGCATACCAGAACCCACGTTATAAGCACCTAGAATCCAATTTCTTCCAATTGAACAACCAATTTCTAAGGAAACCCTAAACCCGCTCGATTTATTGCAACAATAGCACGTGAAATCACTTTCTTTATCAAATAATAAAATACAATTACTCGAACTTCGGTCCTCGAAATCTATTAAATAAACCAAGCATCTCCTACCGACTATGCAAAATTAGCGAGAAAAGCACTTCTTTTCCCAGAAAACAGAGTAGATTTACTCGAGCTAGTCATTCAAATCCATCGAATGGGATTAAAACCTAATGATCATAACAAAAATCGCATTTCCCCCCTTTTCAGAATTCCTTCTCAGACTCGAAAAAACCCACCTTTTTTCACCACCGGTGTAGTACTCCATCCCCCCGTCATCCTCGTCATCGTCCTCGTCCGATCCACTCCGCTCCGCCTCCTTGTTCAAATCCGCGAGCGTCCTTATCCCCCGTCCCCTAGTCATGCCGCTCCCTTCCCCACTTCTCTTCTTCTTCTTCGCGTCCCTCCCTCTCACCACAGGCGGCGACACCTCCCTCCTCACCAGTGCCGGCGGGACGTAGTCCTCGTCGTCGTCGTCGTCAATTCCCACTTCGTCGTCGTCGTCCGGTGCCTCGCGGCGTCGAGGCTGAGGCGGGGCGATGGACGAAGCGGCAGGGTCGTCGTGATCGGAGGAGGCGTCGTAGAAGGAATGGATGGCGGCGTCGAGCTGCCAGTTGTGGCTCTCGAGGAAGAAGAGGGCCTCGTCCGGCGACGCCGAGGTGATGCCGCAGAAGGACTCCATGAGCTGCTGCTGCCGCGTGGCGTCGGCGGCGGACGTCGGAACCCTAGCGCCATCGCCGAAACCGGTCTCCATGGATGATGGCTTTGGTACAACTCTCTCTCTCTCTGCTTCGGGTAATTAATATAAAGAAGAAAGGAGAAGGGGATATCCTCTGCGTGCCTTCTCCATCAATCAAAAATTTATGTATTTTTTACATTTGTACCATTTAGAGTTTTTTCATGAACACTTATGCCCCTAACTTTTTACAATTACACGCGTGCACGTCTTACAGAACAACACAACATTCCGCTTAAGTTAGTCAAGTGTAGCATTACAAGTGTAATAATGGAAGAACAAGATTGTGAAATTTGTAAGAATATAGGGTAAATTACAAAAAAAGTTATCAACTACGCATCAATTGTCAATTAGAGACCTCATTTTTTAATGTAACAAAGAAAGTCTTGATGTTATCATTTTGCCTCAATACGGGCCTGTAAGCTTTCACGACCCTTATATATCGATGTTATACCTTGACATTGAAAGTTTATGCCTCTCTTTGTTACATTTGAAAATGGAGCTTCTAATCGGGAAAAAAACGTATAGTTGAGGCCTATTTGTAATTACTCAATAATATACGAGCACAAGTGTAATTGTAACAAATATAGAAACATACATATTATTGGAAAAACTCAAAAATCATGGTGCAAAAATCCATTTTTTATATACCTTCGATGAATTTTATGATTTGCGCATTTTGTAGAGAGATTTGTCCCCAAATAAAGGTGCCTCCTATGGGATAATGGTATTTGTCCGAGATTTCTCATCTATATTATCCCACTCTAATTCATTTATATCCTTAGCTCTAAGCAATACCTCCCACTAATCACATGTTTAGACTATATTTTCTACTATAACTATCACTTAGTTATACAAAAACTGTAACTTTTCGCATATTCCAGAGATAAGAATAACTTTTCTATATCTCACTACACCCTTGCCCAAACAAAATCTACCGAGAAAATAAGAATCGCGAATAAAACTTCTTTTTTTATTATCCCCATCTCCATATCCTGCTTTTATTCTCTCTTTCTCTCTAGATAATTGATCGCGCTATTTGGATGCAAACATGATCCATTTATCTCGAGGTAAATTGATTTTATCTCGGAATAAGGTATTCAGGACAATAGTCATATTGTGATTACATCATATATTTTGTCTTTATCTATAATACTTATGTGTTTCTTAACCATCAAAGCTATCGAATAAGATCGAGAAACAAACATCACTTATCCTCTATGCCACATTGTTTTTTATCCTTTAAGTAACGTTGGGACGATGGATAAGGGATAAGGGATAAGTATATTTATTTCTCATTCTTATTCAATCGGTACACTAGAGTTTTCAAATAAATATATAAAAACAATGCATTTAGACATTATATCAATATGGTACCCGGACTTTTAAAAGTAACAACGAGGTACATCATCGCTCATATTTATTTCAGTTGGAATCATGCTTATATAAGGAGGTTTTGTTGTAGTACATATTAGCACGTACAGAGATTTTCACTTTTTATATTATTTAATTCTATATGTACATATTTCAATGAAAAATGTTAAGATGGGACTAATTGATCTCAGGAGTTAGTCATACTTCAAGTTGAAATATTTATGAATCTAATGACTGAAGGGATAGGAGATTAGTGCGTGATTGACTTTGTAATTGGAAAGGAGGAAAAGATCTTAAATCGAGTCATATTAAATAATCTTGGGCAGATCACCAACTATATACTCGTTAAGAGATTTCACAATCCCTTCACAATATCTAATGTCGACTTCTCGTGTATCTTTTTTAGATGTATGCTTAAAAATCGAGCATGGAAGTGTGTTGAATGTGTAACTCATCATCATAATTTATTTTAATTAGATATAAAACCTATGAAAACAAATGTATAAACAACAAAATAATCTGGTTTTAGAAAGACCCAAAAATGAGAAATCTTAATTGACACACAGAATATTTCAAAAAGGATTAAAGAGAAACTCGAAACAAAAGACATGATAAATACACGTATATTGTATACTATATACTATTAATAACTAAAAATAAAATAGAATTATTCTTAATTATCTTTTATGGTAAAACTTATCAAAATACTTTAATATATTTGCAAATACTTTATATATATATGACTTTAGCTAAATCCATGCTTAACATGTAAATCACACTTACAGTGGCAAAATCGTAAAGAAACCTTCATTAGACTTTGACCAAACATGTTTCCATATGTTACAAATTGGTGTACCAACATCAAGCGATTAGGCTAACCAATAGGAACGTGATTAATAAGATTTTAAAGATGTATAGAACCTTCATTCGAATAATGGTAGTAGTAAATTGCTAGATAATAATTGATACATCCATAAAAAGAAGCAACTCAAGTTATGATATTCTCCTTCTATTGTTTGTCTATGTGAAACAATGACATTCACCCTTCTATTGTTTGTATGAGCGAAGCAACTCAAGTTATAACTCCCTTGCTTACATACACCCTAGGAAAGCACGGAAAGAATAGAAACATCACTCGAATATTCTCTTTAACAAGGTCTCTTTAATCAGGGTCTTCACCATATAACCTTTACCTGAAAAACTGGAGCACATCTAAACTTTTATCACTTTAACTAGAACCAGAATTATAGGGGCGCCTTTTTTATCTTCCTTGAGTCCAAGGATGAAGTAGCTCAATAGACAAGACTACGGACGATCCTATGTTTTTCGTGGAGTGACAAATTTGCCTTAAGTCGATGGTTATAGCACATACAATAATGCCATTGGCAAGATTTTTTTTAAAGCAAGAGGGGGAAACATGCATAGGTATCCACCTCAAGATTTGAACCATGTTCTTGTGAATAGGCACACTGCACTACCATCAAACCATTGCATGGTAGGCACTACAATCCGTCCTTCTAGCTTCGCTGCTCAGCCTAAAATATTTCTTAACAATTATAACTATCAAATACAAATAATGCAGAAGGATTCTAAACCATTATCTCCATCAAATCCAAGTAATGCATCTAAGTTGAGTATGATTCAATCTAAAGCAGTCAACCAGAATCGCAGCATGTTCCAACTTAATCCCACCTAAGAACTTTACACAACATGCTGAAAAAAATGGTGCCTTGTGAAATGGAAGTACCATTTACATGTTCGCACTTCCCTACACAATTATGTTGAAGAAAATGCATGAACGCTTTCATGACAGCCTCTGAAGAAGCATAGTTCCTTTGGAATCCTCAATAGCATTCGTTTAAGAGTCTATAACAAGAGATTGAAGTACAACTCAAAATCCATGCTGCTTGAGCCTGGAGGCTCAGGTATCATCTTTCATCATATTCACCAGATAATAATTATTGGCCAGCAAGGGTTCTGCCACCAGCAGCAGATCAATGGCCGATATCTTTCCTACGTGAGCAATTCTACGAGAACGAGGTTGGTAGTTGATATCATGACCCTTGTTCTCTAGGAAAGAGCCTTGGAACGGTCACCGATGTACCTCGAACTTTCTCAAGCGCAAAATCTATTCGTAAAGGCCGGCCCAACAAAGCCTGGAGATATTAGCATATAAGATATAAATAAACAAGTTCCAAATTTCTTGTTTAAGAGAAGAAGAAAACCATATGAGTGAGATCTTACCTTCCCGTCCATAGCCTCTTTTGCAATCTTGGCCTCATCTTCTGATTTGAATTGCACAAATCCAAATCCCCTCGATCTCCCAGAATTCCGGTCATATAATATTCTCACTGAAAGAGATGAAACTGAGACTCCCTCAAGACATCAAAAAACATGGAGAAGCTAAATTGAAATTGAGGTTAGTTTTTGGAGAAATTGTTATGTAATTATTCAAAATTTAAAAGGTCTTTTTAACATATCACCTTACCAATTGCTAGATGATGCCTAAAAAAAACGTTAACTCACCAATAGACTATAGTATCAAGTCACAGGCTCGCAGATCTGAACGCCTGGTGACTAGAATAAATATACATCTATTTTAGTTAAAGTGTTGTAGATAGATTGCTCTTGCTCCCATCACTTCGTATGGTTAACCGCTTCCACCTAATGCTCTCATCTCTCCGCAAAGATAGTTTGAGTGTGCACTCTTGCTTTGGATTCTTCGCCATAGTCGAACAATTTTTCGTTCTTTTCAGGTGCACTCGCTTTATATCTTTGACACAAGTTTTGATGCAGTGGGAAGGAAGCAGCCCCGGCCACCATCCGGTTAGAGATCCCTGGGAGTTGAGATATTCCGTGAGCTATTCTAAGACGTTTATCATTCATGTTTATTTATATTCCAAGGTTATATGTTCCTGCTTTGTCATCTCTGATACTTATAAGTAGAGAGATGAAGATTATCTACGCGAATTATCTCCTTTCACTTCTCTCTACAAGGTGTCAGCCCCGGGACAAATGTTCCATACCTTCTCGATCTAACCGGTTCTCTCTCCGCCAAAGCCCTAACACCGTCTCACCTTGAGGCCCTCATTGCACTATCTGAAGAACCCACATTGGCAACCTACCACCGTCACAACCCTACAGCGACCACCAACTACTGTCTGCTGCCACAACAACCATCCGGGGCGACCAGTCAACGTAGGGGCAACCCAGGCCCCCATGTCAGTCTCCTGGTGTCACAACGAATGTACTTTTTTGTATGATGCAGACTTACGCATCTCGCGTTGTTGTAGGTGGTTGCCCCCTCTGTTTCCCTCGATACTCTTGTCACCAATTCCAATGATTACTGACATGCTTTAGTTTATTTCAGATATGCTTTTGCTTGTATTTGTATCTCAACCATGAGAGGAAGTCTGGAGGCTCATCTAGATCTCAAAAGTCCGAGATAAAACAACAACAAAGCATTTTTACCACATTAAGTAGGGTCGGCTACATGGATTCTTTGCCTCCATTCAGATCTATCTCGGGTCATTCTAGGGCTCAGATCCCAAAAATTAAGATCCCTCTGTATAGTCTCATTCCAACACTTCTTGGGCCTTCCTTGCCCTCTCTTAGCCGTCTCAACAACCGAAAACTTACATCTCCTAACTGGTGCACCAACTGACCTTCTTTGCAAATGGTCAAACCACCTTAAGCAATTTCTCGCATCTTATCTTTGATTGGAGCTACACCAACTTTCCTTCTGATTGCATGATTCTGGACCCGATTTTGCGTGTTTGTCCACACATCCACCTTAGCATTTTCATTTCTGCTATTGTCGTTCTCTGCACATGTCTATGATTCACAGGCCAACATTCGGATCCATAGAGCATAGCTGGTCTTACAACTGCTTTGTAAAACTTTCCTTTGATTTTTTCAAAGGAATTTTCTTGTCACAGAGAACGGTAGAAGCTCGTCTCCACTTACAAATAGACGGTCTTCCCAGACTGAATCCTTACACAAGATGAAGCTTTATCATACATATCCTTCATGAGGTTAATGTATAGGACAGCCTTAACATGTACTTGTCTCTTCTCCAAAACTCTCCACAATATCTCCATTGGGACAGAATCACAAGCCTTCTCCATAACTTAAAAATAAGACATAGTTGGCATGAGGAACCTAGTTTATAATCAGATCGTCAAGTTGAACAAGGCCAACTATGTCTGATGGCATAGATCTTCCAAAAGTTGATTAGATGACAGCAGAAGGTACATTTTCTATTGGAGCCAGAGCCACAAATGAATATCAGCAAATATGCCAACTGGGATGAAGTCAATGGCACAATTCCTAGCTTTTGAATGGTCATTCTTCAATTGCAAATGATGTGATCCACTATGACATTGCCTATGATATCTAAATACAATCTGAGCAACTCATATTCTCAAGAGAAGAATTTAAAACGTGTTTTTATACATAACATGAGATGATGCACCTCAGATAGAAAGGGATGCCTCTTGTCCGATACAACTCCTAGTCAAACACACTGAGCCAAAAGTACTTCGAGACATGTCTGACTTGTAAGACAGTAGCTCGATGAGAGCATGCAATGGTAACTTTTCTGGTTCCAGCTGGAGATCAGATTATGATAGGTAGCATCTGCCTGCTACGGTGGAGGCGTACAACAGACCCATCCACCTCAGTTTCTTCCAACAACAAGAGACACTGGAGTCCCATTCCTCAGATATGTCCACGTCTCCTGGACGAGGAGAACATGACTAGTTTGGAGGTCGTAGGAAAGGTCACGCAAGGACAACTGCAAGAGACCAAGGAGATGTGATAAACTAAGCACAATTAGGTCACACAAAGCTCGTAAGGCCACTAGTAGCAAAGTGTGTCTGACTTTGATAATTTCAAGTAGTCTGCCAGCTGATGCAAATCGGAAATCGGCGTCGACGTTGATAATAAAATATTTGGAGGGGTGGAATATCGGTGGAGAAAAGGAGAGGTTGAGAAGAACTCATCGGTAAAGAGGGGTTGGAGGAGGAGAACCGCGGAGATCGCGTAGGGGGAGAGGGAGAGGAGAAAGGAGAGAGATAAATCTCAATTTTGATTCATACTTGACTGTCTAAAAACATTGGACTACCATCTCTTTATATAGGAGAGATGGGGTTACAAAAATAGTAAACTAATTAAAATTGACAACCAACTTATCCTAATTGGACTCTGACAAATTTTAAAATTCTAATTGACCTCTAATTACCCTAATTAGACTCTTGACCAAAATTAACTCTACGAATAAACGTTGAGATCACAGGCGATCTCAATTATTTAATTAGACAATTACGACAACTTAAAAACGTAAATAAAATTGACAATTAAAAATAGATAAATATTTGCCCTATGTTTGGGGCCCACGCTGCATCAACTCTCCTCCGCTTTAAAAAATTCGTCTCCCGACGAATTGCTCGATGTAGGCTTGGAGGTCGAATCTGCATGTTCCGTCGTCTTCTGGAAGAACTGGTGTGGGGCGAACGGCGGAGTCCATACGCGGGCGTAGATGCCGCGGTCGTCGTGGTCGAAGAACATGTGCAACGCGAATGGCGGCGTCTTCTTGATTGTGGTTTCTTCCTTGTGGTGGCCGAAGAATTGACGGGGCATGAAAAACATGGCCTTCGGAGCATCCATAGCGAAGTAATAGCACAAGGAGAGGAGAAGAGATGTGTCCAAGGAATGAAGCCATGGGGTCCTTATATAGGGGAAACCCAAGGCCCTAGTCATATTTGGATAAGGAAAATCCCATGATTTCCTAATTACAACCCTTTTTTTAATATTTCCGCCGCCAGGGGTGTGGGTGCAATTTTCGTACCCCTTCATTGTTCCTTACTCTTTTTTTCTTTTGGCTTTTCTGCAAATAGGGTATTCATGGGGGCTTCTTTTGTAATTTCTCCTAAATAACCATTCCCACAAGTCCTGGGATCCGCATCCCGCAAACTTCGGTTCACCCGTTAGGGTTCGCCCAAGCTCCTCGCGTATACAACGCGGTTGAGGGTGACGCCTACTCAACGACGGCAGCGTCGAGGCGGCGAGGGCTGGAAGGCTACCGCGCGTGGGGGTCTCCAGGAGCAAAGGACGGCGGGAAGCGCGCCTGTCTGGTGGAGGCGCAGGAGTCGACGACGGCGTCAGGGCGGCGAGGGAGGGGCGGTCGGTTAGCGGGAGGAGGAGGGGAATCCTGAGGAGGGTGATGGCGTGCAGGCGCTGGATGCGGAGTGGGAGGGGGAGGGGCGCGACACTGATGGGGTAGGAAAGAGGGAGGGTGGCGAGATGGGGTGAAGTCGCACGGTCAGGGGAGGCGGTAGCGGGGGTGGGGCAGTGGTGGGCTGGCGATGGCGGCGAGGCCTGAGGGGAGGCTGGGATGAGCGTTGGCGGGTCTGGGGGTGGGGATGGGGCTGTCGTGGTTGTGGAAAGAGGGCCAGAGGGCGCGGGAGGGGGCGGAGGTGGTGGTGGGGCAGTGGGAGGCGCCGGCGGTGCTGGGGGTAGTATGACCGAGGCTGTAGGTGCGGCGGGGTTGGTGGGTGCCGCTGGGGGGTCTGGGGCTGTGGTGGACGTCGCAGAGGATACGAGGAGGGTCGGAGGTGGTGTTTGGGGGGGACGGCCGGGCGAGGAGGGTAGGGGGGTTACCTGGGATGGTTTGGGCGGTGCCCGGGTGGCCGGAGGGGGTGATGGGACCAACTCCGTTCGCAGCATCAGATCTGAAATCTCCTGGACAGCAGGTGAATCGTCTTCCACAGCATCGTGTTCTTCGTTTTTTGCTTCGAAATCGGGTGGAATAGCGGTTGCACAGATCTGATTTTGGTCGTTGGCGGTTGAATCATCGTCGATTAGAGCGTCCAACCATGCTTGAACCTTCAGGGATGCCGTAAGACGCTTTTTGAACTTCCGTTGACGCGAACGCGCATGCGGCCCATGAGATATGCGGTTGAGATCAAGCTTCAAACGCCAATATGCCACGGGATCGTTGAATCGTAGGAACGATTCAATATCCATGCTCTGATACCAAATGATGCGGATTGGAAATTGGCGCGCGGATAAAATTGAATTTTTTATGGTGGAATTTCGGTGGAGAAAGAGAGGAGTTGAGAGAGAAGATAACTCGTCGGGAACGAGGGGTTGAGGAAGAAGAACGCGGAGATCGCGGGAGGAGAGAGGAGAGATAGGGAGAGATAATAATCTCAACTTTAATTCATACTGGACTCCCCAAAAACATTGGACTACCATCTCTTTATATAGGAGAGATGGGGTTACAAAAATAGTAAACTAATTAAAATTGACAACCAACTTATCCTAATTGGACTCGGACAAATTTTAAAATTCCAATTGACCTCTAATTACCCTAATTGGACTCTTGACCAAAATTAACTCTACGAATAAACATTGAGATCACATGCGATCTCAATTATTTAATTAGACAATTACGACAACTTAAAAACGTAAATAAAATTGATAATTAAAAATAAATAAATATTTGGCCCTATGTTTGGGGCCCACGCTGCATCAACTCTCCTTCGCTTTAAAATTCGTCTCCCGACGAATTGCTTGTCGTAGATGCGCGTTGGAGAATTCATCCTTGAATTGTGACTTCAATTTCCTCCAATTCGATCATTTTCAACGTTACGTTTTGTAGTTTTTTCCAATTGGGGGCATCTCTGCAATTTTCGTACCCCTTCAATTTTCCTCACATTCCTATTGCCTTTGGCCTTTCTGCAAATAGGAGTTTTATGGGGTTTTACTTTGCAAATCTTCCCACTTATTTTCCAATCCCCTTCTTCCAGGGATTTGAGTCCCCTCAATCTCGGACGATTTGTTAGGGCACGGGGCCCCAGTGGCGTTATAGGCGCGCAGGGCCGGTGAACACGCAAAGGCGACGCGGCGGCTCCTCGATGGCGCGGCTTGGGGCGGCGGTTCTGCTGGTGGGGCCGGTGCGGCTCGGCGGAGAAGCGGAGGTCGCCAGGGGTGTTGCGCGGGAGGGCGAGGGAGGGCCCGCGCGGTGGCGGGCGGAGGATGGGGGTCCTGGGGAGGATAGCGGGGGAGGGGAGGCGCTGGGGGGGTATGCTGATGGTGCGGGGAAGGCGCAGGGACCGCGCGGGGAGGAGAGGGGCGGCTGGCGGGATGGGGAAAGTGGTGGGCGAGGGGCGCGAGAGCGGAAGGAGAAGGGGGAGGGCCTGGGGAAACGAGGGGAGGTCGGGGCGATGAGCACAGGGGAGGGGGTTCAGGGGTGGGGAGGGGAGAAGGCGCCGGGGAGTTGGGTTCTGGGCTGCTGGGGTTGTGGGAGAGGGTCGGGGGTATGGGGCGAGGGGAAGAGGCGGTATGGAGGGAGGGTCGTGGAGGGAAAGATGCGGGAAGGGGACTGCGGGGGTGGGGATGACGGCCGCGCGGGCCGGGGAGGGTAGGGGAGTTACCGGGGAAGGCTGGGGTTGTGCCGGGACGGTCGACGAGGCCAACGGGGCAGATTCCGGTGGCGAAATCGGGTCTGGAAGGTGCTGGACAGCGGTCGAATCGTCTTCCTCGGCGAGTTTTTCTTCGTTGAGATTTGCGGAGTGGCTTCGACGGTTGACGTCTTTGATTGGGCGTCGCGGAAGGCTTCAGCGTTGGTCATTAAATCTCGAAACAGGGAGTCGATGTTGGTCTGCAAATCACGTATCATGTGCTTCGTCTCCTTGAAGCCGGCGCCAATGGTGGCGATGGCTCGTCGTGTTCGTTCGGATGAACGAAGATGTGTCGGCGCGTGTCGGCGCACATGTCGGTACGGATCGTCAGATCGTGAGGACGATCTGTAGGCCATGCTCTGATACCAAATGATGCAAATCGAAAATCGGCATCGACGTTGATAATAAAATATTTGGGGGGGTGGAATATCGGTGGAGAAAAGGAGAGGTTGAGAAGAAGAACTCGTCGGTAACGAGGGGTTGGAGGAGGAGAACCACGGAGATCGCGTAGGGGAGAGGGAGAGGAGAAAGGAGAGAGATAAATCTCAATTTTGATTCATACTTGACTGTCTAAAAATATTGGACTACCATCTCTTTATATAGGAGAGATGGGGATACAAAAATAGTAAACTAATTAAAATTGACAACCAACTTATCCTAATTGGACTCTGACAAATTTTAAAATTCCAATTGACCTCTAATTACCCTAATTAGACTCTTGACCAAAATTAACTCTACGAATAAACGTTGAGATCACAGGCGATCTCAATTATTTAATTAGACAATTACGACAACTTAAAAACGTAAATAAAATTGACAATTAAAAATAGATAAATATTTGCCCTATGTTTGGGGCCCACGCTGCATCACCAGCACTAGGGAGGTTCCTCCTAGAAGGGCATTTTTGTGGTTGGATAAAGGTTGATCATTATGACTCTTATACCTCAATTTTACTAAGTTGGGGGAGCGGGCATCTAAGTGACGTCCGCCCTGCCATTTTAATTTATAATTAACTAAGAGTTAATAATTACAATCATCAAGACTCAACAATAGCCTTGACATGCTTCCAAAAATCTCTTGTTGAAACACTAGGGGGTGGGTGCACATGCAGGGTATATGCGGTTTTCTAATTTTTAATTTCAACAACAGCAAAGCCTTTTCTCCCACATTAAGTAGGGTCAGCTACATGGATTCTTTGCCTCCATTCATATCTATCTTGGGTCATTCTCGGGCTTAGATCTAAAAAATTAAGATCCTTTCGTATAGTCTCATTCCAACACTTCTTGGGCCTTCCTCGACCTTTCTTAGCCGGCTCAACATCCCAAAAATCGCATCTCCTAACCAATGCATCGGCTGACCTCCTTTGCAAACGGCCAAACCACTTTAAGCGGTTTTCTCGCATCTTATCCTTGATCGAGCTACACCAACTTTCCTTCTGATTGCATCATTCCAAGTCCGATCTTTACGTGTGTGTGTCCACACATCCAACTTAGTATTTTCATTTCTGTTATTGCCATTCTATGTACATGTCTATGGTTCACATACCAATATTCAGTTATTAGAGCATAGCAGGTCTCACTTCTGCTTTGTAAAAATTTCCTTTGATTTTCAAAGGAATTTTCTTATCACAGAGATAGTAGAGGCCCCTCTTTACTTAAGCCAACCTGCATTTATTCTATCAGTAACATTTCCATCAATTTCCCCATCATGTTGCAAAATAGATCCCTAGTATCTAAAAGAATCTCTTTCTTGAATGTTGTTTTCACCAATCTTCACCTTGATTCCTTCACTATTGCTTCCATCACAAGTGCACTCCATATATTCAGTTTTAGCCCTACTTATACGAAATCCTTTAGTCTCCAAAACATGTCTCCAAATCTCAAGCTTTTCATTTACTTTTTTTGAGAAAATGGTGGGATGGATCTCCTTTAGAGGTCCATCCAAATAATATAAATATATATAAAGTAATAAAGAAATAATTACATCTGCCAAGATTCAAAGAGGGCCCTGGCATGCCCTAGTACATTTTCAAAGTAAAATCTCCCTTAAAGACCACTCCATTCCCAGCCAACCACAACGACCAAATAACCGCACAAGCCTTCATTCTCATTTCCTCGGAGCCAGACAACCTTCTACTGAGCGACTCCTAGAAAGAACCCCTATCACTCCAAATCAGACCCGGGATATTCACGTTCTGCCACACCTCTATCGATCCTAGACACCTGAAGAATACATGATCTATATCCTCCATTTGAATTGTTAGAGAATATTCTGTGTGGCTATTTGTTAAGAGAATATTCTATAGAGAATATCCTATAGAAAATTCTCCCTTGAGCACCTATATAAGGATCCCCACACCTCTTGTGCTCATTGAGAATTTCAATAGAATATCCGCCCCGTTAAGGGCTTCTCCCGTGGTTTCATACCGCTCCTTAGGGAGTAGGGTTCCACGTAAATCTCTGGTCTTCATCTTTATGTTTCTTGGATTTATCGATTCCGCTTCCGCTTTTCAGATTTTAACATGGTATCAGAGCGGGTTCGATTCTCGGAAAATTTTTCGTGTTCTTATTCTTTTTCGAGATTCGATTGTAATGTTATTATCGAAGATTTCTATTTCATCTATGAGAGATCTCGCCACAGAAACTCTAGGGTTCTATGAACCCCTATTCTCAGAACATGCCGCAGCAGCATCTCATCGTCCAGGTTTAAGGCAGGACAACACCTCCGCGCACGATCTCCAGGCATCTACATGCCCAAGGGGCAGCCCTACGATGAAATGTCCTCCAGGAGATCCGCAACAAGATGTCCCAGTCGATGGGTTCCCAAGTGGGAACCCTAGAGTTGGCGGCGCGAGATCTAGTGCTCCAGCGACGAGCTTCCATACGCGCAGCCTCACGCTTGCACTTTGCGCAGGTGGAGCGAGAGCTCCTACAAGGTCGAGTTCCTGACGACCTCCATCCTTCAGGCGCTACGCGCCCCAGCAACACGCGCGCCCCAACAGATTTCCAGTCGAAGAACCCTCTTTGGCGGCGCACCGTTTCGAAACCCTCCAGGCGATCTCGATCTCCCCATGCGCGAAACCCTCTAGAGGCGCATCTGCGCACCTCGCGCGTGAAGCATCCCCAGGCGCATCAAGTAGCAGCGGCGCAAACCCATTGCGTTCCTCCCAACATCCAGCGCGAGCCACGTATGAGGGCTTCCAGACAGGAGGAAGCTTCGTTCTCTTTGCGCGCAACCCAAGCGGGGGTCCCTGTCGAGAATCTCCAGCGCGTGAGCGGTGATCTCCAAGGCGCAGGCGAGCCCCCCTTCGGCGGCGCTTGCGCTTCTTCTATCCATCGTGGCGGCGGCCATTTGTAAGAAAGGGTTCCCATCGTGGGAACCCTAAGAGGGAGCAACGTATTAAAAAATGAATGAAAAAAATGAAGGAACCCGACTTTTTGGGCTGGAAAAAGGGGGAGAGAAATTAGAAAGCAGCCTAAGAGATTGCCGCTAAATGCAAAAGAAAAAGGTGGGGGCAGTCCCGTTTTTTACAAAAAAAACTTTGAGAAAAGGAAAAAAAGGCGCGTACAATAAAAGGCCGTACGCAATTTCAAAAAAAATGGAAAGTCGTAAAAAAAATTTTTGAAACGGCTTATAAAAAAAATGACGGCTTATAATTTTTTTTTTGAAAAGCCGATTAAAAAAAATGATGAATGGCTTATGTTAAAAAAATTGTACGTCTTTTTGGTTTCTCCCAACTTGATCCGCGATCTTTATTCTATCAAGTATGGGAGAAAGGGGGGGTCAGAGGTGTATTCTTCACAACTGTCCATCTACGACTGACAGACCGACACTCCAGATTTTTAGAAGATCATCCGTCTTCACCGAGCATCAACTTCTTCGTCGAGGCGTATACTTTTTCTTTTACGACCCGATCAGTTCCCGCGCTGGACTTCTTCTGCAGCGATTCTTCCCCAGACACGACAGAGATACGTTCCGGTGATATGATATGTTGATATCGCAGCGGCTCTACAGGCATGACAGAGATACGTTCCGATGACCTGAAAGCCGCAGACCCGTCCTCGTGCGTTGTCCTCTACCAGCAGCGGACATGAGTTCTTGTGATGTATTGTGTGAAGATGTGTTGTATACTTTCTTTTTGTTGCAAGCTGCAGCTTTCTCAGCTCCAGCTTGAGGGGGGGTGTTAGAGAATATTCTGTGTGGCTATTTGTTAAGAGAATATTCTATAGAGAATATCCTATAGAATATTCTCCCTTGAGCACCTATATAAGGATCCCCACACCTCTTGTACTCATTGAGAATTCCAATAGAATATCCGCCCCGTTAAGGGCTTCTCCCGTGGTTTCATCCTGCTCCTTAGGGAGTAGGGTTCCACGTAAATCTCTGGTCTTCATCTTTATGTTTCTTGGATTTATCGATTCCGCTTCCGCTTCTCATATTTTAACATGGATCTCACATCTTCTACACCCCCTGCTTCTGGAAAGATCCTTACCCTTATGGCTGCTATTAAGATCTGCTCCCTTTTAAGTAGCCATAAGAACACCTTCACCCTAGCTGGAACCCTCCAGCTCCAGATTTCCGCATAGTCCCACGAGAGCTCCAAATCTATATCATGTAACTAAGCAGAAAGTACTTTGTAAACCTTCTTAACAGTGAAAGAACTGCCTCTCCAGCACCAAGAGTCCATCCATTCCGATGGCACTTCCAATCTAGCCCAGCCTAGTAGAGAGAAACAAAAACACCTCAACTATCTAATCAGACAACTTTGCCACAAAACCAAGCGTCTACGAACCATCTGACCAAGCTTCAGCCACAGAAGCATTCTGTTTGAAGTCAAAGCGAATAGTCTAGGGTAAAGATCACACATCGCTCCCTCCTCCGACCAGACATCAGTCCAAAAATAGAAGCCATGTCCGTTACCCAACACCGTGCGTAGAGACCAGTCAGATCCGACAGGACAGAACACACCCCTCTCCAGAAAGTAGTTGGCGACGAAACACAATCTGCCTGGACCGCCAAACTTGAAGACACACCATAAATCGACCGAATCAGGTTTGAAAGGAGATCACTCCCTGATCCCCGGATTTTCAAAGCCCGCCTTGCCAACAAGGCTTTGTTCATGTCACCAATCCGCAACACTCCAAGCCCCCCCCCTCTGATCGATGTGGTCATTGTCAACCAACCCACCAAAGTGAGGCCCACGTCCCTATGAGTTAATGACCAGAAAAACTATGCATCAATGATTCCAACCTCCTACGAACACCCGCTGACAGGACTCTGGTCGAAATGAAGAAAATAGGAATAGCAGAAAGCACGGCCTTGATCAGAACTTACCTTCCACCTCTCGACAGCAAGGCCACCTTCCAACCTGTCAACTTTTTCTCCAGCTTCTCAACAAGAGGTAATCAATCGATCTGCCGAAGCCTCAGTCAACAACGACAAGCCCAAATACCCAATAGGCAGGGTCTTCTTCTCCGTCTCCAGGATCTCCCCACACGAAGTTGAATCCTTTGAAGAAAGATTAAAGGGTACAAAGGCTGACTTTGTACCATTAAGCTTCAGACCTGAGAGATCTCCAAAAATGTCAACGACCGCCCTTACTGCCCTGCTCTCCTCCACACCTCCTTCAATAAAGAACAAAGTGTCATCTCCATACTGCAACACCAGTACTGAAAGATCACATCTAGAGTACCCTCTGAAAAAACCACCATCCACTGCCACACCAGACATGGTAGACAAGGCATCGACAGCCAAGACGAACAAAAGGGGGGCCAGAGGACAGCCCTGCCTCACCCCTCTCTACGGCTGAAAATAACCCCTTTCCTACTTCTCGTTCCCCAGTACTGAAAGTGAGGCGATGGTGACGTGTCTCTTCATCCAATCCACCCAGATGTTCGGAAATCCCCTCTTCATCAGTGACACCCAGATAAATTTCTAGTTCATGCTATCATAGACCTTCGAGAAGTCAACCTTCCATAAGAAGCCTTCAATTCCTCTTCTCTTCCAGTCAGCGATAATCTCTACTGCCACAACTACCCCATCCAAAAGCAACTGCCCGGGACAAAAGCTTTCTGCGAAGGTAAAATGAGATCATCCAATACCCCTTGAAGGCAGATGGCCAACACCTTTGCAACGATGAGGTAGACATCATTCGACCGTGCAATAGGCTGGAACTCATCAACCTGTTCCGCACCCTCCTTCTTAGGGAGCAAAGACAAAAGGGACTTGTTAAGCCTCTCCAAGCCCTTGTTAACAACTCTAAACTCCAGCAACAACTCCATAACATTTTCCTCCACTTTCCAGAATTCTCTGTAAAATAGTACTGGAAAGCTATCTGGACCTGGGCAACTGTCAGCATTGAGATCAAAAATAGCTCTGCGCACCTCCTTCCTAGAGAATTCTGATACAAGCGCCTCTCGTTGACCCTACCCCAATATTTTGACACCCCTCCCTGACCACCGTGCACCAGAGTTAGGCAATCGTCTGCTGAATCGACGAAAATGATCCACGAGTGCCTTCCCTATCTCCTTATCCCCTTGAACGCTTTCCTCTTCCACTTTTAGCTCATGAATCTGGTTCATCCTCCTTCTTCCATTGGCCACTGCGTAAAAGAAACGGGTGTTCGCATCCCTTTCTTTCACCCACTTCTGCCTAGATCTCTGACGCCACTCCATCTCCCTTCTCTTGTCATCTTCAACAACCACAAGCTGATGCTCACCCCAAGAATGCATCTCCTCACTGCTCAAACTACGCAAATCTTCGATCTCATCCAGCCTCACTATCTCTGCTACTGCTTTCTCCCGCTTCTCAATGCTACTTTTCTTTATCATCTTCTTGTGGTCCATCAACATACTTCACACCAACTTAAGTTTCTACGCAAACTTCTGAGCTGTTGATCCATCTACCTGAAATGAGCACCAAAAGCTCGCAACCAAATTCCTGAAACCATCGTCCAACAACCAGGATTTTTCGAATCTACCATCGACTTTGAATCCAATCCTTTACTCGAATCCCAGCAAATGGGTGTGTGATCTGATCGAGATCTAGGAAGCGTACACACCACAACAAGCGAGAACATCTCCAACATCTCAGGAGACAACAGAAACCTATCAAGGCGTGACCTCAAGGAAGCGTTACGCCATGTGTATCTTCTAATCATGGCATCCAGAACCTCCACTACCAACTCGCCAACACAATCTAAGAAATCATCAGACCCCGGGTCCCTCCCTCCACGGTCACACGAGTGATCCGACGCCAGCAATGTTACATTGAGATCACCCCCGACCACCCAAGGGGCATTGGGGTACAACCTTCCAATAGCTTTCAGCTTTTCCCACAAAACTGGGTCACGCCCCCCTCCAGGTACACAATAAACCGATGTACAAAGAATCATGTCAGTCCCAGATCTGCACTCCAACAACACCGATACAGATCTGACATCCGCGCTCTCAACAATAAGAGAGAACAAATCAATATCCCACGCCAGAACCAACCCTCCAGCACTTCCCGTTGAAGGAACTGCTCTGAACTCTACCAGTCTAGAACATCCCAAATATATCCAGGTGACAGAATCTCAAGACTCAATCTTAGACTCCGGCAAGAACACCACATATGCATTCTAAGAACTCAATAGACCTCCGACCGTCCCCCTCTTCTCCCTATCTCCCAGTCCCCTCACGTTCCCGGAGACGATCTTCATTTGGATCCACTCGGAGGGTTAGCCATGGGCACAAATACCCCAAGACATTCCGCAACATGCACAGGAATGTCGACCAATCTATTCAACGCATCACCCCCTCTATTCCCCTCTAAGACTGACCAATCCCCATCAGTTGCCGCAACCACTCCACCCCCCTTGAAACCGACCTCCTTATCTTCCAACTCTCGCTCCAGCCACAACTACGCATCAGGTTTCCGCCTCTTACGAGAAAAGGATAGAAGCAGGTCCAACTTCACCCAACTACCACCCCCTTCAAGCGCCAACCTTCGCTCCCTCTTCACCCTCTCTATCGCCAGGATGCGACGCTCCATTTTACGACTCCGAGCCAAAGTCGCAACCCCTGGATGACTCCATCCTCGATCACGTCGGCAACCAGGGGCTCCTCAAGCACTGCCACGCCTCCTAAATCCAACACAGTGGGGTAGACGTGGCCTAGCATCAACACACATGGAAGGACCTCCGCATCAGAGCCACCAAGAAAATCGGTGACCTCCATTACCAAGCCCACAAGGCCATCGCCGCTGACTCCCACCGCCGTCGAGGTAGCAGCAGGAGCACAAGAACGAGCACCGCCATGGACCATCGTCTTGGATATTTCATCCAAACCTCCACAAAAAAGAGCCAAGCCACGAGCACCAGAGCTCCCAGAAGAACAAACAGTAGCATATTTGCTCGCCTCCAAAGAAAACCCCGACAAGATCTTCAAGTACAAAACATGGGCCGAAACCTCAGAGAACACCTGAGCTCCAATCGGGTTGGCAACTCAAGATTGGTCCAGTAGGAATAGTAGATGCACCAACATGAGGAGGTTAGACCAGTATGTAGAGCCTCCGATGCTCACGGTCACATCCAATCACCCAGCCCGTGAGTTTGTCCTGAAATACAAGAGAAGAGGGGTTAAAATGGCACGACAATGCAGATCTTTCGTGATCTGACTGATAGAAAGTATGCTCATCTGAAAATTGGGAGCATATAAAACATTCTATAGGTGCATGGATGGTGTTAAATGCACCTCACCCTGACTGATGATGGGTAAGTAAACTCCATTTACAATGACGACCCATCTACCAGGGAGTATAAACCTGTAAGAATTGAACCGGGTTCTGTCTCCACATAGATGATGGGAAGCACTAGAGTGCATAATCCATTTTGTTATATTTGCCCTGCTACAAGTCTACAACTAGTAAAATTATATGATGTACTTGAGGAGCTCGAAGAGGCTCTAGCAGCTGATGCAACATCTGAGAAACATGTAGTGTTGTTGGCAATAGGAGTCATGATCTCCCTATATAAAACAAAATATCATCAAGACGTAGATCTGACTGATGAGCCGAAGTGTTTGGAGGCTCAATCTGCTCAGCGACTTGAGGAAATGCGGGGTATCCATGCTTTTAATAGCATGTGTCCTCGAAGTGTCCTGGCCGACGACAATAGGTGCAGGGGTCACGCTGACGTCCACCTCCTCTACCACAGGGACCATGCCTTCTGAACTGCGGAGAACCTCCCCTATCGCGAGATGCAACCACTGTTGAGGAGGTCTGTGTGGTGGCAGTGGGTGGGATAAAAAGCATGCTGAGGTGACTGCAGACCTCCTCCACGAAAGGTATGGTCGTACATG
This sequence comes from Ottelia alismoides, assembly GCA_037367405.1. Taxonomy (NCBI): domain Eukaryota; kingdom Viridiplantae; phylum Streptophyta; class Magnoliopsida; order Alismatales; family Hydrocharitaceae; genus Ottelia; species Ottelia alismoides. The sequence goes on from JAZKJV010006991.1 coordinate 99,708, forward strand.
TAAGGAATTGTATGTGTGCGACCTCATACTTCGAATCCAGGGCTGCCAAGAAAACTCCAACCATCGTGGAGTTCCTATATGACATCTGTTGCTCCGTGGAAGCGGTGATAAGCATGAAGCTGTGAAGCTTCTCAAACATGCCGCGAAGCGAATAGTAGAACGTATGCAAAGGACATCATTCTGCTTAACCATGTATATGTCAAATTGTAGTTGAAAAATCTTGGCTTCGTTCTTCACCTAGGTATACGTGCCTGCCAGAATATCCTACATCGCCTTGGCGTTGGGCTAGTTCACAATATCATTGTCGATCTCTGTGGTGAGTGTCCCAGAGAGCCAAATATGTACATGTCTGTCATCTTGCTTCCATGAAGCATTGTCCCTAGTCTTATCTGTTGGCTCGGGCTTTGTCAAAATATACTCCTTGTTATTGCACTGGTGCACTGCATAAGGGTCATAAACTGCATGTACCACATCTCATAGTTGGTCCCATCCATCTTGACGATGGGAGTCGAGCCCTTGAAGGCACCAAACGAAGAGAAAATACCACCCTTGTTCTCTGACGTGATGAGAAATAAGGCCGAAACGAAACTCGACTAGGGAGAAACATCGATCCAAGAAAGTCTACATGATCATATAGAGGATTGGTTGTACGTGTAGACTCATACAACGATCATCGTCAATCCTCGATCCGCGTTAAGGCTGGAAAACTAGATTTAAAGGTATGAAATCACATTTTCCGCTCAAAATCATATCGTTTCATACTGCAATTCGACGTCGGAGAGGAAATAAATCAGCCTCGGGGATCGTATATGCTGTCGGGAGGCATGAGGAGCCACGAGGGGTCGCGAGGAGCCGCATTACGACGTGCAGCAGCAGCGCTGGGCTGCTCGGGTTCCGTTGCAGCTGTGCTAGGAGCCTCGGCGGTGGCGTTCGAGCCTACGGTTACGCATGAGGGGCTGCGGGGGAGCGAGGGAGCGGGAAGGCTGGCTGGTGGGGGCTAGGGCATGGGTGAGGTATTAGAACTCTGGTCTACGACCGTCACTCTAATACCATATTTCGAGAAAACAATGACTTGCTTATTCATGAGGCTCTAGGGATCTCTTATACAGAGGAGAGACTCTTTGGGAAAATTACAAAAAAAGAATGAAAAAATAGAAAATACATAAAAGAAACATAAGATAAGTAGTATCTCAATAATGCTTATTAATGGGAAACCATAAGGTGGTTTTTTTCAACAGCAGAGAAATATACACTAAGGTTGTTTGCTCACACCACTTCTCTTTGTCATTGCAGGGGATGTTCTAGCTCACACAATCCCTAGCGTGGTTCAACATGGTGCCACTTCTGGGTATACTTGTAGGGATATTTCCATCCCACTTCTACAATATGTTGACGACACCATCTTTTTACGAAGGGGGCACACAAGAAGCAGCAAACATGACAGTTGTGGTCAGTGTTGCAGAAGTCGATATTCGGTATTCAGTGGGAGGGGTCACTGAATAAAGAATAATCGATATTTGAGCGACTATTCGAAATTATTCAGTTTTGTATTTTTTAATTATTTTTAATTTAAAAATTATTTTTAATACATATATTCCTATATATTTATACATATATTATCATCAATCAACAAGAATCCAAGATAAAAGTATCCATTAACAACAAACATATACAGCTTTGACATTTTTGATAATATCACGACAAATGGTAATTCTTGAGAATTAAAAGAATAAAAAAATAAAGAAATTTCCAGCAGTTAACTACCTGTCAGCCGAATAATTGGACCGACTATTCTGTTAGGCCGACTAAAGGTTATCCAGTCGGGGACCCCCCGCACCTCATAGTCACCCGACTATTGCAACACTGGTTGTGGTGGATATCTTCAAGGACCTTTCAAAACTCAAGCTAAACAGGCAGAAATCAATGGCCATACCTTTAAACCTTTCGATCACAGAGGAACGAGATTGTCGCCTAAGCCTGGTAACATAGCACAGAAGTCTACCAATTCGATATCTAGGTCTCCCGCTAACTAGTGGGAGACTACGACCATCTGACTGGCTACTAGTGACAGAAAAGATGGAGAGGAAGCTGTATGAATGGAAGGCAACCATTTTCTCTCAGGAAGGGAAACTTACTTATGAAGGCCGCTGTCGTTGTTGTCCCTACTTTTTGTATGTCTTACATACTTCTACTTTTCGGGATTCAGAGGATTATGAGAAGATTTTTGGGCTAAGACGGGCCAAGACACGCCAGATTTGCAAATGGTGGATTGGGAGATAGTAACCTTGTCTTTACAAAAGGGAGGACTTGGCATTCCATGGTTGGAAATCATGAACAAAACTTTGTTAATGAAATGGTTGGAAATCATTCGACATTTATATGGTGTACATGCACGACATGATTTTGCTCACCATCCCTCCTTTCATGCCTCGATGTTCTATAAATGTACATGCTTTCTTCTGTCGCAGGCTCGTGAGCTTCTCAAGCTTGTTGTAGAGGATGGCAACATGTTTGCCTTTTAGACGAATGATTGGACTGGTGGTGGAACCCTCACAGCAAGGTTACCTCATCTGTTTGCACTCTGACTACCATGAGGCGAGAGTTGTGGACGCTTGGGTTGACAATGTGTAGGTGCCTACCTTTCACGAAGCTTTCTCTAATCAACATGTTTTGGAGTTTGTCGACCGCCAAGGGATTCTTTGTTCTCATTTTGTGCCTGGGACTGGGAGAGATCATTGGTCTTAGTGTGATGGTGACTTCTCTGTGAAGACGGCTTGTGGAATAGTTGGCAAGCCTCCGGTTACGAAACCTAACATTTTGGTTAGAGATTGTAGGCTTATTGGCAACCTAAAAATACCAAACCGTATCAAAGTTTTCTTGTGGCTAATGCATCGAGGGAGAATTTTAACAAGGGATAGATGGTCCAGATTCAGTGGTAAGTTGGCAACAACTTTGACGTGTTCCCTCTTTGTGACGTGTCAATAGAAACCATGGTTTTAAAAATGTGAGGAGGATCGAGGGGGTTTTCCCTTGACGAGGCAAGGTGTAAGCTTCGAGACGGTTGAGACGTAAACCTCAATTTATATAGGAAAATATATATATAAGATACAATTAAGCAAAATTATGTATTTATAAAATCATAAATTTAGATATTCCCCAACATATTCACCATATATGCTATGAACATGGGAATATATAATATTCATCGCATGATTTACTTTAAATCCTAATCCGTATTGTCATCCATATGCAATGTAAAGCTTATTATGACCTCCATTAATGTTGGTGGGGTGAAGTTCTTGTCAATATATAACACTTCCCTTTATGTGCATAGGTGAAGCAAAATTATGTGACTAACATATATTATTAACATACACAATATACAATATGTTTATGTTGTTTTACATGTGTTACATGAATAACACACACACACACACATATATATATATATTGATATACTTTGAATCCTAACCAATTTGCTAAACCTAGTTGAAGAACCATTGTATGCACTCCCATGTCACACCATACCCGAAATGATTTTTTTATATGAGTAATTCACAGCTTTTTAAATATAGAACATATATATATATATGAGTATATAACAAATTGAATTGTTAATAATTAATATCATAGTTAAGATATCATAAAAATTAATATAAAACATATAAAAATTGGGTAGCGAACCTGTGCAGCTGAAGGCAACACTTTGGGGCCGCCTTGGTGCCTCGAGGCGCATGCCTCACGTGGGTTGCTTGAGATGGGCGCCTCGAGGCGGTTTCTTGGAAACCCGCCATGAGGCGTACAACCCAGCACCTCGAGGCGTGTTTTTAAAATCCCTGATAGAAATCATTGAGCACCTTTTTTTCGAATGCGATGAGACAAAAGCTATATGCCTAGATATGGAGATTGATTGGGTGGACAACAATGCCCTTGTGAGCTTCTGGGACTCTATCTACCGTGTAAGATCTTGAGAAGACTTGGTTATGCTCTAGTCCATCGTTATCATCTGGGCGCTTTGGCCTTCTAGAAATGTAGTTATTTTCGTCTAATCGCTTTTATTCCGAAAATTTAATCTTCTATGCCAAGAGTTTTCTTTCTTCTTGGCTCCTATGAGTTAACACTTGCATCTTTCCAATAAATTAATATACGTAGGCAGGGCACTATCGTGTGTTACCCCATCTTTGATCTAAAAAAACAAATCACACATTTCACTCTAATTATGGTATATCTCATTCCCTTTGCCATTGGCTATTAGAAAGCTTTATATTCATTGACAAGCTTTGTATAATTTTCAATGCCCATAGAAGGATAGATCAAAAGAGTTGTTTCTTTATCAGATTCGATATCTTTCACAATGTGCATGTAAGTATATGCTCTATCCATTTCAAGCATCTTTCACGATGTGCGTGTAAGTATATGCTCTATCCATTTCAAGCATCGAGGTATGTCGTCTGCTACTTGCTTCGAGAGAGAACGAGATGTGTGGGGATGGAAGAGGGCTCCCTTAGAGAGGTTTGTTCTCATATGATGTTGCTCCTCCTGGTGGAGGTTGTCCTTTTATAGGACGTGTAAAGCCCTCTTGCCAAGTCCGCCCTCTCTCCCCACGCCCACGGTTAGGTCTTCCAACAGAACTGACCTCCGTAACCGTTGGTCGCATAACCGCCGGCAACGGTTCTTGACCACGTGATCATCGGACCATTCTAAATCTCCTGCTTGACCATAGTGGTCAAGTCAATTACACTCTCACTATTCGTGTTGTGTATGGAGACATCTACATTGAGGTTCATTATTCATGGAAAACATCTTTCTTGATTCATGCTTTCCTGAGTCCCATTAAACCAACATGTTTAATGTATGTGCTAGCTACTATTCTCTTGGTTAAAGAATCAGCTAACATAACATATCACTCGTAGGTATATAAGTTATAGTATTTTTTGTTTTGACACTATATTTTTCATATAGTGATATTGGATTTCAATGTATTTTCCTTTAAAATTATTAGCCCCACTATTGATCAAGCTTATTGTAGCTTGCTTATCACAACACATTTCAATCGGACTTTTAATCAATTCAAAGCTTAAGTTTTTCAAAAAAATGTTTAATCCAAACTGCATGAGTGGTGGTCATGCTACGTGCAATGTATTCTGCCTCCATGGTTAGATTCTCAGATAAGGTAGGGTCGGGTTTGTCTATAATGGAGTGTATGTTATCGTATAGCATGCCAAAGTAGATCTTTCTACCCCACAGTTCGTAATTAGTACCGCTAAGGTACTTAATTTTTGTCATATCAATGGCAATGATTTTGCTTCTCATTTTTTGATCTCTCGTCGAGGGTTTCTGGATGGGAGAAAGAGTAGTGGCATGGCAAGCTCCACACAGAAAGGGTGGAGATCGACGTCGAGGGCAACGATCAATGGTGACACAAGGAGTTGATCGTGACCAGGATCAAGGAGTGCTATAATAACATTCAAGCATCGAGGTATGATGTCCGCTACTTGATTCGAGAGAGAACGAGATGGTGGAGATGGAAGAGAGATTCCTTAGAGAGTGTTTCTCTCTGATGATGTCGCTCTTCCTAGTGGAGGTAGACGTAGACCTTTTATAGGACGTGTAAAGCCCCCTCGCCAAGTCCGCCCTCTCTCCCACACCCATGGTTAGGTCTTCGAGAGACCCAGCCTCCGTAACCGTTGGACGCATAACCGTCGGCAGCGATTCTAGACCACGCGGTCATCGAACCATTCTACGATGATGAATAGACATCACACTTACTCAAATAGGCTCAAGATAACAAAAACATGGCTAAAGTGATATTCTTTTCTACAATAAAAAAAATCCTACAACCCCGTTCGGTTGGGGGATTACTCTCACTTTGGGTGGGTAACCCCCCAAAACCCCCACTTTTAACCCACTAGTGGGGCCCACTCCCTTCCCATCAAAAAAATTATATATTATACCATCATATCATCTAAAAATCATAAAATACTCAACTTCTACTCACTATTCCAAACTTCAATACAATCACATCACAACAACCACCCACTTTTTCAAATTTCAATACAATCATATCATAATAACTACCAACTTTTTCAAATTCCAATACAATCACATCACACAAACCCTCCCAACCCTTAACCCACCAACCAAATACACAAACACAAAACCGGGTTATCCACCCCTGGATAACCCGCGAACCAAACGCACCCTACGGGTTGCAGGGGCCCTTGAGCAGGCAAGAACAACCATACATTATGATCGAGTGTGAATCTGACGATTAAATTGCTCCCCAATTGAGATGACATCTAAGACACCATTGCTAAATTCTGGAGGCAGGAAAACAAAAGATTGAGAAAGTGAAGGACGGTTGGAGGAAAAAGTGTACGCATGCGGCATTGCCTGTTATGCATGATTTGGGAGTAGAATATTGAAGATGAGTGAAAGAGAAAGGCATATGGAAGTTAAACTCCGATTTTCTAATTAAAAATAAATGATTAAAACAAATCCTAATTGATCGATTCCGAATAAACTACTTTTCTTTGATTCTTGTGTACTTAGATCAGTCTCCATGAACACTATTCCACTATAAATCTATCAAAGGATTTTTACTCGACAAATCCTATAAACTTTGCCAATTACCTCCACGACCTTTGAAACAACCTAGTTCCCTCCTCGACCTCGTAAACTTGCCAATTCTTATCTCATGAACCCTGCGGTTAATCTGTTTGAATCTCGTTAGGGTTTTTGGGGTAATTTACAGGATTAATTGAATCAAATAATTATATTGTGCAAAAGATTGTAGAGGTAATTTAAAAAAATTACAAGGTCTGTCGGGTAAAAATCTTATCTATCAATGCAACTAATGCACTTGCTCAACATCAGGAAAAAGTACATGCATCTATCTGAATATCCATTAGAGAACGAGAAATCAACGCAGTAGAAGTTGATTACCTTCAGTAACCACCCCGAATGAAGAGAATGTGTCGTGAAGCGATCTCTCGTCCACCGTCCAAGAAAGACCTAGCAGACCCTCGACCGGCGAGATTAAGATTTCCGAAAGACCCCAATCAGATCAATATTGTCAATCTCAAACGCATCGAAGTGGACATGGAGAGGATAAAGACGAAGAAGAAGAAGAAGGCAAACCTGCAACAAAGAGCTTGGGAGTGGGTAGAGGAGGGGAAGCGGAAGGAGGCGGCGGCAGCTCGGTGGAGTAGAGGCGGCGGAGGGGCAAAGGGGAGAGGAGAGAATGGAGGCGGAGGAAATGGAAAGGACATCTTATAGAACTCGGCAGCATCCTCTGGTTTTTGGAGGGGGGACAAGCGTTGCGATCCGGGCATTTATATCTTTGCTTTACGCGGATCTTGCAGGGTTCGGAATCCAATTTACTCTTCTATTCGTTTCCTTTTTTCACATTAGTAATAGCGTTGAGAAACAAAAAAACCACCAAAAAATGTACTTTTCAATATGATATAAAAAATCTGCATTGATAGAAACATGTCAAAGAATAACCTTTATAAAAGTGTTGAGAAAAGATTCAAATTGATAAGTAAGCTTGTGTGCCTTTTGAATAGGGTGGAGCATTGAGTTGGGCTGATCCAGACTCCACCTTGATCCGATTCGCAAAAGTTCGAACCGAGCTCGATCCGATGTACATGTGGGGAAGGATCCGTGCTTTCATATTGCTAAAAGTTTGCTTTCAAACTGAGCCCATCCCGAACCCGTGGTGGCCTATATGAGCCCAACCCAACCTGACGTCAACCACAACAAGTGTTTGCATGGTCTGCTACTTCTGCATGTGTCTCCCACGTTATGCACAAGTTGTAACATCCACACCCCCATCCCCTCCCCCAGAGTGGATCATCTGTTGTAACGAGTGCATCCTCTAAATTCCGCTCAAATCAAAGGTCGTTTGCTATTTTATCTTTTTATCTTTGAAGATTCGGGCAATATTTAAGAAACTTAAATTACATGTAAAAAGAACCCAGATCTTCACACGTTAAGATAAAATGGCAAACGACTTCCGATTTGAGCGATACTTGGAGGATATGTAGATCATTAATCCAAGATTCAATCTATAAGGTTAGATTTTTGAATAGAAATTGCAAAGAAAAAATAAGATTACTGCAGGTATGTCATAACTCTCATTTTGCGACGACGGAAGAAGAGATTGTTGTCACTCTCGCCCTCTCTCAATGAAGCTCACTGGAATGAGGGGTAAAATGACAGATGTAGAGCTTGGGGATGGAGATGGTGGTGCTTTATAGGAGAGGTGGAGGTTGAAGAAGGTCCAAGTTCATTGAACCTGGATGGAATAAGGTCGTTAGAGGGAGCTGATGTGGAGGAGCAAGCTTGGAGGTCAAGAAAAATCGTTGGAGCGGTTACGTTGGATGGAGGAAGAAGAGAAGTGGAAGAAGGAGGAGGAAGAAGAAGTAGAAGAGGGGGACAAAACACAAGAGGACAAAATACATATACAAAGTGATTTAAAAAAATATTAATTAAATATTAAATCGCTTTAAATAAATAAATAATATAAATAAGAATTGCATATAAATTAATAAATATGTTAATTATGAATTTTAATTAATTAAATAAAACAATTTAATTAGTTAAATAATGTTAATAATATTAATTTATATGTATAAGTTATTTATATACAATAGTTCGCTTATTTTTAATTATTTATTTAATAAATAAGTTAGTTATTTATGTTTTATTAATTTCATATATGAATTTTGGATTATAAATATATTTTTATTTTATTTCAATAAATATAATTAGTTAAATAAATAGTAATATGTACTATATATGTACATTGTACCTATATAATAAGTATATACATTTATTTTTTGTTGTTTTAGGCCTTGTAATTTTATTTTTATTTTATATAAATATATAAAATATAAAATATAATAAAAGTGTAAGAATAAAATACAAATAATGAAATAATTGGAAATAGCGTACAATTGTATAGATACCATAGTACCCCCAAATGCCAACTTTTTGCTTATTAACTCTAATTTAATGAAACCGCTTTCACTTTAAGGATAATTTAATTATGAACACAATAAAGTGAGTTTGATCAATTTTGAGTTTATATGAAGTATAGATTTAACTTTGAATTAATATTTTACGTCTTTTCGTTCCGAGTGTATTATGATGTCTATACATTAAATTATTTTTTTATATTTTTTACATTAAAATATATTATTATAAATAAGTTTGAAGATAAAATATTTTGACTTGAACTGATATGAATGATAAACAAAATAGATGATTATATATATAAAGTGAATAATGTGTATATGTACACTTACTGATATACTTTTTTGATATTTTTACAAGTTAAAATCCTTATCTTCTCCTACTTATTTATCTTATGGACCAAGTGTATATTGACCGGTTCAGTACTAAGATCAGTATGCACATATTTACTTCCTTATTTCTTTTATTTTTCTTTTTTATCTTTATCCTTTAATTTTGGATTAAATAAGTGTTAGGTATACAATATTAACAATTAGAGTTGGTATTCTAATTAACAAAAATTTGTTGATATTTACATGTATTTTACCTTGGATTTTAAATAAAATGAAAGAATAAAGGAGATGAATCATGAATTCATCAAATCCGGAGTCAACACTTTAATGTTTTGGATCAATATGTTGACTAGTAGGTCAACACTTTGATTTGACTAATCCGTGACCTATGAATTTGAAATCCCATGCAAAGGACTAGCAACAATAGGTAAGTCAAAGATCAGGCTGTAGAGAAAGATTGCCATCTCTTTCTCAGACTGGAGATCAATCTGATCACAGGACGAAATCAGGTGTATCCTCTCAACCGCATGGTATTCAAGATGGTCATCGCACACAACTCTAATAGTAAAAGGGATTTTTACCCGGCAGACCCTATAAACTTTTCAAATTACCACTACAACCTTTGAAACAACCTAATTCGCCCCTCGCCCTCGTAAACTTGCAAACCCTTACCTTATAGATCCTGTGGTTAACCCCCATCCATTTACCCCTTAAAAGTAACCGGATTTCATTATGTGCTTTTACATTATACCCATTTTATTTATTAAATTTACACTGACTGCTACTCCCCCTCACCCTCCTCTCATCTCCCTTTCCCCACCCACCTTCTCGATATCGCCGCCCTCACCCTCCTTCTCCCAACACCCCCTTGGCGGTCACATCTCTCCTCGGAGCGGGCGACACTCCATGCATTCCGGTCCGGCCTCATGGAATCGAACACGGCCATCTTCTCCTCGTGGAAGGGACTCGATTGCTGCTCCAACTAGTACGGTGTCTCCTGTGACCACTCCACCGGCCACGTCGCCGACCTCACCCTCTGTGCTCTACCCGACCACTCCTCTACCTCGTTGCCCCCTCTCTCTCCGGCCCGCTCTCCTTGTCCCTCTGCCTCCTCCCCCACCTCTCCGCCCTCGTTCCCCCTAACTGGCGTAACCTCTCTGGTCCCAAACCCCACTACCTCTCCCGCCTCCCTCGCTCACCTCGATCTCTCCTCCAACCTCCTCGCCGGCACCCTTTCCCCATCCCTCCCCCCTCTCCTCTCCCGCACCCTCCTCCACAACAACCGCCTCTTCGACCCCATCCCCTCATTCCCCCGCCTCTTTGAACTTGACGGCCCTCCCCGACTACCTCTCCACCTCACTGCCCCCCGCCCTCTCCGGCTCGCTCTCCTCGTCCCTCTGCCTCCTCCCTCACCTTTCCGCCCCCGTTCTCCCTGACTGGCGCAACCACTCCAGCCCCATCCCCTGCTGCCTCTCCCGCCTCCCTCGCCCTTATGTTCGAGCAATTCGTTCATGATAAAAGTGGGACGGTGGATCTGGAGGAGTACAAGTCGGAGATGAGGAAGATGACTTGAGATGAGGAAGATGATGATGGCGGTGGCGAGCGGGCTGTGGTTCCTGCTGGTGCAAATGGTGCTGGAGGAAGGGAGCATCCTCAGGGCTGTCGTCGAGAGGGAGTCCGCTAAGTTCGATGCTCTTGTTGCTTGATCCATTCATCACACCACACTTTATCTTCGTCCGTATTCTCTTTGCTTAATCTGCTTCAGTAGATCGATCGGTTATCAAAGCAACTTTGTATTTTTTTTCCTTTTTTCCTGCATTGTACTGTAACGGTTGTTACCATTTACATGCAAATATATTAAAGATTAATGGGTACAGATCCATCGCTGGTTAGATTAACCGACACTATTGACTCAAGTAAAAGTACAACTAATGGCAGGGTCTGTGGGGTAAGACGGAGCAAGTTTACGGGGTCGAGGGGGGAATTAAGTTGTTTCAAAGATCGTAGAGGTAATTCGAAAATTTTATAGGGTCTGCCAAATAAAAATCCCATGTAAAAAGGGACCTTAATTAAGTGCAAATACAATAATTTGATTCAGATGAAAATAATAAATTTTATAGCATTAATAGATCATCAAGGGTTTACAAGTCCAACATGATCACATACCCCTCTTAAGTAGCAAATGGTTGATCCCAGTCCAAATGGGTCCTAAGAAAGTCTAGCCCACCATCATTATAAACAATAAATTGTAAGAGATCGTGACAATAAATTACAAGTCGACAAGGCAACCGAATATGAACATTTCCCCTATCTATCATCGATCAAATAAGTGGAACGATGGGATGGGAAAGCATTCTCCTATTTTCTAGATGGTTGTTCGGTATATTAACATATCATAATCCATTTAAGTACGAGGAAAAGATAACATTCACAATAGCTTTGGCACGTTCTTGTTCTTTCAATTGTTGTTCTAGCTATGCAACTCACCATCTACTTTTCAAATATATACACCCGCAAACTTTTCGAAAATCATAGGTGAATCTATGAAAGTCTTCATCATTGACTTGTGCATGTACCATCCAGATTAGGTCTTGCAAAACCACATCCAACTTAACCTAGAAGTCTCATGAAAAAAGAGTCATTTCTTGATCATCCAAGGGATTATACTAGGCACTAGACATTCCATCACAATACAACAGTTTTCATTTTCATATTTTACACAAGCTTAAGTCGTGCCCATTTTCAAGATTAGAATCATCAGCATTCATCCTTCGCTTTCTTTCTCTCAATCGTTGTAGTTTAGTAAGGCGCTTTCAACGACATTCTAGGTCGGAGCGCATCACCGGTGAGTGACAAAGAGCATATCATAAAACCCTCTTTTAAGTTATTGATTGTATGTTTCCTCACTTTCGAGATCCCATCTATTAAATTAAAACAATGTACATTACATTGACATTATCTAATGACTTACGCATGTTCAAATTCATTGGTGGTAATTTCACTTTCAACAATCACAATTGAGAGCACTCACTTGGAAAATGATCAGCTTGTTAGAAACCCGCAGCACCAAAACTGGCTGAAACCCTATTCAACTTAACAAGGAAAATTAACACTAATCCATGTCCGTCCATTATATGTTTCGGCAAACTGTATCAAACCTGAGTCAAAATATGTAAAAGGAAGACAACATTAGCAGGCTCAAAACTCATCACTGGGTGTTCTCTACACAACTACACGTCAATGATCATGTCACCCGAACCGCGACAATAGGACGGTTGTAATGTTAAGCTGTCGAAACAACAGACGACCTGAACTTCGTTCTGTTATTATAGAATAAAGTTTTCTACATTGAGGAGAAAACACAAACAAGTTCTAAAATGATAAACAAAGACACAAAAATTGCACGCAATAGACGAAATATATAAATATCTCGAGGTCATACTGGTTAATAATGTCAAAATAACATCCACAGAAGAAATCCAAGGCAACGAATGACATCAGGCAATAGAAGTTTCTTCATAAACACATCTTAAATATACCCCTTTGCAGCTAGCATGAACACTATGCAAACCACGAGAACTGCAGCTTGCCCATTAAACTTTGAAGCATGTAGCCTCGATAAACATCATCCTTGATTTTAACCATCTACATAAGGTTAGTGCAATTTTGCTTTGCACCGCCAAGAAGCAGACTTAAGGTAGTTATTACAGTAGTAGATCACATGCAGATTATATGGACACAAGGTAAAATAGAATCAAGGCAGTTGCTTCAGAATAGGCTCTGACCGCAATCGATGGAGTAGGGATTGCCAAAACCATTTTCAAGATAATAATGAGTAGGATGCGCGGCATCCATCACCATGAACTGCATCTCTTCAGATGGCTTCCAGTGGCGTTTTCTTTGGTTGATGAACCAGTTGTTTATCTGTTTCTGGTCCAGACCAGTAGATTCTGCAAGCGCAAGTTTCTGGGATTCCTGCAATATAAAAAGAATTTGCGCAATACTCATGAATACAACGGAGAAACATATAGCATATTGAAAATCTGGTTGCTTGATGAGTTCCACAAAAACTCAAAAAAGAGATAGCAAATAAATCCACACTAACACAATTGGTGAGTATTTGGTTATGGTTATTATGCCCACTGCCAAGCTATCAATACGATCAGACAGATTCGTGTGATTCAAAGAGTAATAACTCAACCTCAATGCAAAGTCCTAAAACATTAGATTGATAGGCCTCCAGATAACAAACCTAAATTTTCATCATCCAGAAAAGCACTAGGAATTAAAGTTGAGATGACTTCAACAACTAAGACACATATATAACATCATCCAAAGATGATTAAGCGAGTTTAGAGAACAGTTTAAATTAATAGTATGAAACACTTACTGATGGGTAGGGCCATTTGTAGTGCCTTGTCCACCAATCCAGCAATTGCTGCCTTGCTTCTTTCGGCAGCTTTCCCTTCTTCCTCTTCTTAAGGAATTCTTTCTTGAGACTACCAAGATAACCACTGTATTTCTTCAGAAGTTGTCCCTTAAGCTCAGCATCATCCGCCTGAGGATCGATAAGAGGTTCACCCACACCCGTATCATCCTCCGACGACATGTTCTTATCTTCGAACTCAACATCTCCTAAAAGCAAAGTCATGTTAAATATTACCATGAACACAGCATTCAGCTAACTTTCATGATGTGGAATATGCTTATTATCACAATGTTTTGACAAATAAGTTCAGAACTCAACATCTCCTACAAGTAAAGACAAGTAAAATATTGCCAGGATTAAAGCAATGAACTAAAGTTTCATATATGATGTGGAATATGCTTATTATTACCATAACTTGGAAATTAGTTTCAGAACCTGGACCAAGTTTTCATTGAAAATACTAGATAAAAATGCAAAGGGCATAGTTAATTAATGGTATACGCAAAAAAATACAAGGGATGCAACTTGTCGAAACCTGCTCAGAATTTCCACAACTTAAATACAAAAAATACAAAATAGAAACTAAATTGATCCCTTATTAATTATTATAAATGTTTACTCAAAATCACACAAGCAATAACATGTATAGTTATTCAGCACAAACATTAACTCCATGAAAACCACTCCCATGATTGTAAATATAGCACCTCAAGAATCTGCATAATACGTAGGCAAATACCTTAAGCACAAAATTCTAAAAAACTACTACCCCAAAACAAGGGTTTGTTGTTAAAAAGATTACCAATGCATATATTAAACAGTAAATCATCGGATCCAAATGAATTAACAGAGAAACAACACCGAATAAGATTATAATAATCGCATGTTTCCCAATCATTATCCGATTATAAAATGCAGCCAAGAACCGATTAAAAGAACAGAAACATAAATAAGGGCATGATCCAGAAAGGGTAAAGCAATAAACATATTGCGGCAACCAAAATGAAATAAAGATTAGATTAGAAGTCACCGAAGCGTCCATGAAATGGACTGTCCTTAGAGAAGATATCGCCCCCACAATACTGGTGCGTAGGGTACTGACGATCCGCTCCCAGGATACGACGGCTCACGATCGTCGGCGGCGCACACCAACGGGATTGTCCTCGATTGTACCTCAGAGAACTGCAGCCGAGAGAGGAAGAGGAAGACGTTCGTCCGTGAGAGGAAGAACCAGAGAGAGAGAGATGGCGTGAGAGGTTTTTCTTGCGAGTGAAGAAAGACGGCAACGGGTGAGGATATATAAAGAGGGGCTCGCGTGCCCTAGCGCGCGGTGACCTTTGGTTTCTGAAAACGCCCCTCAACGGGCGTGTCCATTCGAATTCCAAACCCGCGGCTAAATCGAGCAGTTTGAATCAAGTCCGATTCCCAATGTAATCGCGATTAAATTAATTTGTCTGATTAATTTAATCGATCAACCAAATGAAACCTGCAGCAAAGTATCGAGATCCGAGATCCGAATTGAATCTTCTGAGCCGGAGCCGGAGCGGAGCGTGCGCGTGTGTGGTCCTCCATTCCTCCTCTCTAATATTGCTACAAGAGCTTGGGTGTGGACTCATATATAAGTCCACCAAAAGTTTAGATCTCTAAGGTATGGTACTAAACTTCCACCCAAACTCAATATGTTTCAAATTTGGGAATTCCCAACTTTCCCTCCAAACATTTGATTTCCCAATTGAAACCAAATTAATGCCAATTGTAATTAATAGGTTTTCCAATTAAAACCTATCTACAATTTTAATACAACAATCCGCAACGAATTCAACAATTTGAAAAGAGATTCAAAAGGATTTAAAAGACTTCTTTCGGCTGCCCTCACTTTGTTTTCAGTAAATGTATCTTCCGGTTTAAACCTCTACCTGAGTTTACTACATTCACTTTAACAGGAACGAAGTGAAGTACGTCTTGAACTTCAGACCGTGATGTTAAAGTATACGGTAGAAACAACAAAGCGTTGTTCTTGGTACAATCTTCAGGTTTGGTGCTCTTAAAGGCCATGCACCCTTATCCTGTTTCATAAGTGTGTTCAGGACAGACCATCTTCCTTTAACTGCGGCCCACAGTAACACTCACATAGGTGACGTTCTCCAAGGATGCACTGCTAACATCCTGCCTAAAGGCTTGAACCCATTCAGAGCCTACGCTCTTCCTAAACTTGCAGCTTAAATGGCACTCAGGCTTTCAGGGATAAGACACCCATGCTTACGCATTAAACTTAGATTGCCAACCAGTTCTCCAAACAGCTTGTTATTACCACATTGAACCTACTTTGTGGGATCTCCACTCAGATAGGTTGGTTTGCTACTGTAGAGGAACTCCCAATGGGTCTCAGTCGCATCCCAAGCCTAGACTTTAGGACTAAAGATCTATCAAGTCCCTTAGTCAACGGATCTGCCGTGTTGTCTTTGGATCCAACAAAATCCACAGCCAACACTCCTCGAGACACCAAATCCCTTAACGTCTTAAGTCTGATTTGGATGTGTCTCTTTATTTTCTGACTGAACTTTGAACTCTTGATCTTGGCAATTGTGGTCATATTATCACAATGTACCGAGATCGCAGGAACAAGCTGACCTACCATGGGAATTTCAGACAGAAGTTCCCTTAGTCATTCAGCCTCAATTCCAGTAGTGTCCAAAGCACACAGCTCGGCCTCAAAAGTGGATCGAGCTAGAATGGTCTGTTTCACTGACTTCCAGGAGACTGCACCGCCTCCAAGGGTAAATACATACCCTGTAACACCATTACTCCCAGACTCCTCTATTTTCCCTATCCAGCTTACATCACTGTAACCATCTAGTACAGAAGGATGTCTACCATAATGCAAACTAAGGAAAATAGTTCCCTTCAAGTACTTCAGTACTCAATCCAGAGCCTCCCAGTGAGTACGGTCAGGACAGCTAGTGTATCTACTCAGCTTTGCAACCGAGAATGAAATATCAGGTCTCGTGCAATTTGCAAGATACATTAAACTTCCTATCACTTGTAATACCTTAGTTGGGCTACAGGTACTCCACTTTTGTTCTTAAACAATGTTTTGGATGAATCAAAAGGAGTGCTTACAGCTTTACAATCTTGATATCCAAATTTCTCAAGTACCTTCTCAACATAGTGAGATTGAGAAATTACAATCCCATCAACTGACCTTGTCAGTTTGAGACCCAAGATTCAACAGCAACACCCATATCCTTCATCTCAAACTTGCTACTCAAGAAAGCCTTAGTCTCATTAATAATCCTCATATGTGATCCAAACAATAATATGTCATCAACATATAGGCACAAGACAATACACTCATCACCTTTCACCTTAGAATAGACACACTTGTCGGATTAATGAACCTTAAAGCCACATGACAAAATAGTCTTGTCAAATTTTTCATGTCACTGCTTTGGTGCTTGTTTCAATCCGTAAAGGGATTTGACAAGCTTGCAAACCTTTCCCTCATTCCCAGGAGTCACAAGCCCATCAGGTTGATCCATATAGATCTCTTCCTCAAGATCGCCATGTAAGAAGGTGGTCTTCACATCCATCTGGTGGATAGAGAGATCATATACAGATGCCAATGCTATGAGCATCCGGATTGTGGTCATCCTAGTCACAGGGAAATAGGTATCAAAATAATCGATACCTTCCTTTTGCCTAAAGCCCTTGGCAATTAATCTAGCTTTGTACTTTTCAATTGATCCGTCAGGTCTAAGCTTTCTCTTAAACACCCACTTGCACCCAATGGTAGAGCATCCTTTGGGTAAGTCAACCAACTCCCAAGTCCCATTAGCCATAATGGAATCCATCTCAGATTTGATGGCTTCCTTCCATTGTTTTGCTTCAGACGAAGCCATGGCTTCCTTGTAACTTGGTGGATCACCCTCGATCTGGTAGACAACGAAGTCGCTACCCAGATCCTTGGCTATCCGAGATCTTTTACTCCTCCTTGGCTCATTCTCTTCAGAAAGATCATTGGGTTCAGGTTGAGTCTCAACCCTCACATTCGATATCCTTTCCACTTGATCTGGAATAAATCCTGATGTGGAGGTGCCCTCAATGGTCAGATTCTGAGGAAACCCAATCTTCAACGGAAATACATCCTCAAAGAAGGTAGCATCACGGAGTTCAACAATAGTGTTGACATCTATGCCCGGTACCTCAGACCGAATTACCAAGAACCTATATGCATAACTATTTTCTAGGTAACCTAAGAAGACCGCATCAACAGTTTTAGGACCAAGTTTCTATCTCTTGTGTTCTGGGACTAAAACCTTAGCGAGACAGCTCCACACTTTGAGATATCTTAAACTCGGTTTCCTATTTCTCCAAAGTTCAAATGGACATTTTTCCATGTCTTGGAGGCACCCTATTCAGAATATGGCAAGCCGTATCCAAGGCTTCTCCCCACATATAGGTTGGAAGTCCAGAACTTTGTAGAAGAGCATTGATCATGTCAGTTAAGGTTCTATTTTTCCGTTCTGCTATCCCATTTGAATGCGGTGAATATGGGGCCGTAACTTAATGAACTATGCCAAAAGATTTGCATCGTTCATCAAATAAGTTAGAGGTATATTTACCTCCTCTATCTGACCTAACGCGTTTAAGCACTTTTCCTTTTTGTGTCTCAGCCTCATTCTTAAAGATAAGAAATTTCTCTAAGGCTTCATCCTTGATTTTCATTAGATATACATAACAGTATCAACTGCCATCATCTATAAAGGTGATAACGTATTTCTTATTGTCTCGGGTCAACACACCATTAAGACTTCGCTAACTGTATAGCATATTTTAGGGTTTAACTTGATATAGAATAACTAAATTGATTCTTTCGGATTAATTACATCTATAATGTATATGTGTTCAACCTAAAGTTAGTCAAATCGAAAAGAGAATACAAATATAAAATGTCAATGTGTTCAATCAAGGGCTCACAAGCTGCTTCATATACATAAATTTACAGGCATAGGTTGGTATGAATATCTTTATTGTAGAATAAATTTCATAAGGTATGGAAGTATGCGATACAGGGAAAAATTTCATCCCAAATGATCAGAAATTAAAAAAATCAAATATAATAACAAATGATGGGAGTAAGCATGCTATCATCACAATCGCATCCTTAATCCAAAAAATACGTATAGAAGTCACATGCATCAGTATAAAGTTAAAAAAACCCAGTGCTACGTGATACATAACATCCCATTACATTACATGCTAAAAGTGGACTTTTACCCATTGCAATCACTGGTTTGAAGAATCTACATGCCAATAGAACCTGAGCAGGAACACATAAATAAACGAGGAAGAACGGGAAGAGAGACCTGAAATTCCACAGGGAGGTCATGACACATCCACACAACTTTAACCTAGATGGAAGATAATGTTAACTAACAGCAATTCCAAATCCCAATAAATGCATTAAGATAGTTCATCAAACAACAAGGTTTACACTTCACCACCGCCCTTCGCAGTGAGGACTGAGATCCCAAACCTCACACTTTAAAAGAATCTAAATGATTGTTTATCTTTCTCTAAGCGTAGAATAATCTGATATAACCAAGATTAAAAGACATGTACTATAATATTATGAATAGTCATGTCACCGGGATTCCAAACATCAATTCTCTACTCATAAAAACCAGTCAAGCACAACAAAAAACAAGCAAGATTATGTCACCTTCAATACACACAGAACCCCAAAAGGAGTTTACATCAATTTGAGTGATTTACACTCCGGCATCTCTTCGGATGGCTTCCGCTTCCTCCACGGATGGCGCCTGCCGGTAATCCGTTGTTCGTCAGCGACACCCTAGGTAACCTCCCCCATCTAAGCACCGAACATTGTTCAATGGGCTGAAGAGGCCACAAGAAGCACATCCTCCGCCGATTAGCAGCCGCCAAATAGGGCCCCGCACTCACCTCTCCCTCAAAGTGCATGCCCCTTCCTCCTTACTCACGAGATCCTTCCTCCTGATCAGATATCATTATGATCAAACCCCATCACTGCCAAAAGTCAACTCCTTCGATATGCCATCGTGGAATTCTCCAAAGAAACTCCATCTTTCGACTGGGCCAAGAAAGCCCTTACTGATGAGTTTGGAGAGGATCGTTTCCGTTTCTTCTAGAAGATCACTAAGCACCAAATAGTGGTAGAGTTGACAAAGGGAAAAATGTACTTGTCCCTAGTCGATACCTCCATGATGTCCCTCGACGACGTTACTGAGTGGCTTTACATACGGTCCCCTTACTTCGAGGCAAAGAGGACCAAGGAAACAAGCAAGATTATGTCACCTTCAATACACACAGAACCCCAAAAGGAGTTTCCATCAATTTGAGTGATTTACACTCTGGCATCTCTTCGGATGGCTTCCGCTTCCTCCACAGATGCGCTTGCCGGTAATTCGTTGTTCGTCAGCGACACCCCAGGTAACCTCCCCCATCTAAGCACCAAACATTGTTCAATGGGCTGAAGAGGCCACAAGAAGCACATCCTCTGCCGATTAGAGGCCGCCAAATTGGGCCCCGCACTCACCTCTCCCTCAAAGTACATGTCCCTTCCTCCTTACTCACGAGATTCTTCCTCCCGATCGGATATCATTACGATCAAACCCCATCACTGCCAAAAGTCAACTCCTTCGATATGTCATCGTGGAATTCTCCAAAGAAATTCCATCTTTCGACTGGGCCAAGAAAGCCCTTACTGATGAGTTTGGCGAGGATCGTTTCCGTTTCTTTTAGAAGATCACTAAGCACCAAATGGTGGTAGAGTTGACAAAGGGAAAAATGTACTTGTCTCTAGTCGATACCTCTATGATGTCCCTCGACGACGTCACTGTGTGGCTTTACATACGGTCCCCTTACTTCGAGGCAAAGTGGACCAAGGAAGTGAACCCTACAGAATGGTGGTCCAAGGCCTCCCACTACACCACCAATACCCCTACATCTGAAATAACAACGACAAAAACTTTGGAAAACACCGACCTTTCGAGGTAACCTTGCTTTCTTAAGATGTAGACGACACCTCCATCATCAAACATTTGGTTGACATTCTTAAGGTTCAAGCGATCCCAAAAGCTATCAAGGTCATCACCACTGACAACATCTTTGAGGCCTCCTTCTCCCCCATCAACCAATTCCATGAGATCTCCTTTACCCATTATGATACCCCATCATCCTAAAATACCAACCAAATCTTCATCGTCAACAAGAATAGACAGAATGATTAGCCCTCGAAGGTCTCCCTCACCTGGGGTCGTAACCCCCATCCCTTCTCAGATTGTCGAAGTCGTATCAATTGGCTTTGATTCGTCCACAAACACAGCCTGGGAGAAGGCCCACAGATACCCCCTCCCATTTCAAATGCACCATGGTTTCTCAAATGACTCCAACTTTATGTTCACAAAGGACCTGGATTACGAGTCGACTGAAAATGCTGATGGGAACAACTTTTGATGAGAATGTGCGCAAAAGAGAGGCATGGCTTCCATGGAAGAAATGAAGCAACTACTAGATACTGATAGCAAAGAGAAGCCCATGCCTACTCCAATTGCCACCCCAACACAATGAGTGGTCTAAACCCTGATGATCCAACATGAGGAAACGCCAGTTCAAGCTCCAACCAATGCGGCATCAACTCCAATGCATATCCCTCCCTCATGTACGTCGCCATGCCATGTTGGTTATTTAATGAATGCAATAACAACCCAACCTCCACACCCAATTTTCTTATCACTCGAATACCCTAAGCTGAAATCGAGTTTGTGCTTGGCCTTGATGACTCGCCAATCGCCACAACGAAATAGCTCCTCATTCTGCGAAACTTGACGAAGGGTAGGGGGTCATTACGAAGCTCCATGGATATTAACAAACTTTTGTAGAATAGCAGGGGCATTGAAGGCCCCTGGAAAGCAACACGGCTCGAAAACCTCGTAACCAAAATTCAACATCAATCTTCTTGCGATTCAGGAAACATGTGTTAGCGACTTTAACCCTCGAAGCAGACTCCCCTTACTCAACTTCCTACATTAGCACAACAACCAATCCAGGAAAATGTGGGAATTCCGCAATGCTTGAGACCCAAACATCTTCTCGTGCCAGGACTTTGACTTATTTACTATAGTCAAACTCATGCATATCCAAAGTAGTCATCCCATTTCGTTTATCAACATATATGCCCCCACCCCAAAGGGGCGACAAACAGAACGACCTTAATCTTCTGTCCCAAATCGATGATTCCAATACACATGATCTGATCATTAAGAGAGACTTCAACCTAGCAAGATACACTAACAACTCCTCCCATAGTCCCCTAGCACCATGCGATCGAGCATTCAATGGTTGGTGCAACAGCTTGGGTTTGTTTGAACTCAAATGCTTAGATCTTGCGTATACTTGGATCAACGAATCTAGTAAATGGGCTATCATTGACCATATCTTCATTTCATCCTCCTGTAGAGTTATCTCCCCATAAACTCATTCACTATCACTACAAAAAACTTTCTCAGCTCACAGACCCATTGGAGCACAAATAACCTCTCTAAAATCAGTAAGACCCTCCTTCAAAATGAAAGGCTTCTGGTTTCAAAAACCACTTTTCTCTCAGCTGGTCCTGACCTCCTGGACAACACCCTTTTCTAGCAACAATCCTTTTCATCAATGGAACCTCAAGGTAAAATGACACAGGCCTGCTATTATAACCTGGAAACAAGAAAATTTAAAGCACTTTGATGAGGTATCCACACATCTTGCTTGAAAAATAGAGGTTCTCAAAAAAACCCTCCTACTTGACATCCCCCCACCATTCAACTAGTGAGGAACTATCAAAACCCATTGAGAACTTAATGAAGCAAGCAAGGATCAATTTCTTCTCATGAATCAACAAGCCAAGATCAGATGGATGTGTAAAGGAGATAAAAACATTAAATTTCTACACTTGAGTACGACCGCAAGTAGAAACACAGTACTTTCACTAAGAGACTCTAACGAGACCGAAATACGAGGGCAATCACTCCATAGCATGCATAACCTTGAAATTCTACCAAAAGATGTACCATGAACCACAACAAGACTCAAATTGCATGGTTAACTTCATACCATCCATGCTTGACATAATTAGAGACCTAGAAGAGCTGACAACCCCCCTCACGAAGATTGAGGTCTTTAATACCATCCGCAATCTCAAATTTCTCAAAGATCTTGGTCCAAACGGTTGCATATCAAAATTCTTCAAAAAATACTGGACTATAATCAAATACAACTTTATGGCTATGATCAACAGATTCAACTCACCCAATCTAGATCCCAAAGAGCTTTGCTTCATAAAACTCAGTCATCTCCTTTATTTACAAAAAAAGGGACCCAAAGGACATCACCAACTACCGATTGATGAATACATGATTCATCTCCTTTATTCTTTCATTTTAATTAAAATCCTTAGTAAAATACATGTAAATATGAACTAACTCCATTTGTTAATATTACATATTTAACACTTATTTAATCTGAAATAAAAGAATAAAGAGCAAAAGAAAAATAAAAAAGAATGAAGTATGGAAATATGTAATATGTGCATGTTAATCCTAATCCCGAGGTCACATCAATATTGACTTGGTCAGTAAAATAAAAAAGCATGGGGAATAAGGATCATAATCTATAAAAATATCAGAAATTATAGAGCAAGTGTACATATAAACATTATTCACTCTGTAAACATATTATATTTTACAAAAATATAAGAAATTTAGTTTAATTGTCCAAATAACATGGTACAAAGAATCGAAAAGGCGTAAAATGAACATTCAAAGCTAAAGATCTACTCCATATGAAATCAAAATTTGATAAACTCACTTTCATTCTATTTAGAATTAAATTATCCGTTAAAATGAAAGTGAGTTCATTAAAATCGGAGATAATATGCAAAAGTCAGCCTTTTGGGGCACCATGGTATCTGTACACCCGTAAATTTCCTCTTATTATTTATTTCTTCCTATTTTTCAATTAATTATTTTCTAATATTTTCCTTATTTTTTAATAATTATATAAAATGGAAATAAAAATTATTAAAGATTGAAATAATAAAAACACAAATATATATACTTATTATATAGTTATAATGTACCTTTATATGTTAAATTAATAAAATATAAAATTAACAACTCATATGTAAAATTTATAAGTGAAAATTTGATAAATAATGTATATAAATAATTTATACTTAGAAAATATACTATTTAAAATATTTATTCATTTAAAATAAAAGTTTGTAATTTACTAAAAATCCATATTTAATTTAATTATTAAATTATTAAAATTTCTTAATAACATTTATTTTTAAAAAAATAATTTATTATTTAATAAATAATTTAATTAGTAATTTAAAACTTCTATTTTGCCATGTTCTTCTTTTATCTACTTCTTCTTTTCTTCTCTCTCTCTCTCCACCACGTGGTGGAGCGTGATTGGGCAGAGGAAAACAGGGTTGAATCGTTAACCCTCTTCTTCCTCTTCTCATTTTCTTCCTCTTCTCCTCTCTTCCTTCCTTCTTCTCCCATTTTTTTTCTTCGTCCTTTGTCGCCCAACACCGTAACAACCTCAACCGTTAGGTCATTCGTCCCTCGTGCTAGTGATCGTATTATCCAATCGAATCCGCGTCTAGTTACGATGCACCTGAACCTTCTTCCTTCCTCTATAAATAGCCTCACTTCCTTCTCTCCGATCCGCCATTATTTCTTAACTCCCCCAAGGAGCGCCAGTCGAGAGAGAGATATAGAGAGAGAGCTACAGTGACAACGAGATCATCTCTGTCATAGTAGCAAGGTCAAGAGGAGTATGGCGTGATCGTGCCCGACATCCCAACTTTTGCTTTGCCGTCCGTCAACCTCCGCGAGCCGCCGTCTTGTTGAGGCCACGACAATGAGGAGCTTCTCCGAGCTCCGACTCCCTAAGTGAACCCATCCGTAGAGCATCAACTTCCAAGCTAGTTCCTCATATCAATCTCTTCTTCTCTTATCCTATCAAATTCCTTTGTTCTGCTTAGTTCACTGACAGATTCAATTAAATCCCCTACTGATTTCAACCACCAATCACTATCTCACTTCCAAATCTTACTAGTCCACGTTCTACCGCACACAATCTTTCAACTTCTACCACACAAGGTGGCTAGAGGCCGAAGTTTACACTTCATAGTCGAAGATTCATCCATTTACGTGTTCTTTTGTCGATTTGGACCGAGCCCTTGTGCTTGAGTTGTTTAACCTCCTTGCAGGTCCCAAAGCTTCGACGAACAATGATCTGACTCGGAGCATCGTGCCCATCCCTCAACCATCGCCTAGAGCTTTACTATAGATCTGAAGCATGGAGGAGCACATAGAGCATCTAGAGACTTGCTTAGATCATTCGTGAAGCATCTTCGTCGATCGAGCACAGTGTCCATGATTATCGTTGAAATGAAGCAATGATCAGATCTATCTGAACACGAGCTGCCTGAAGCCTTCATCGAGCATACGGAGATCTGAAATATCAACGTGAAACTATCACCAACGTTTGGAACAAAATAGTTCCAAGCTGCAACCGAACCACCTCAAAATTTCATCACCATAAACTGTTGATTTGCATAGCATCATGACCTGGAGATATGAACAAGAACAATCACATCGCATGGAGCGTGATCAACAACTGAGATCCACAAATAACGCCGTCGTCGCATAGAACAGGCCTTCAATTTGGGGAAGAACAACATCAACTGTAGATCTATCAGGTGACGTCTAATCTCTAGAAAGGGGAGTCATCTCGATCATCCGAACGAGGTGAAGACCAACCGTGTGATCAAAGTACCACACAATCCAATGCATGCTATCACGTACCACCCCCACCGCTCTAGCTGAGCACGCCCGTGTGCACCAGATATTTTTGGTGATATTTGCAACCTTTACCCCCAAACATTGGCTTAATATCGAACAGGGACAAGTGTCAAACGATCCATGTGACCCCCACGTGGTTTCATGATATTTTTACATTACGAAACTTGGCAGTTATTGATATGACAACATGGTTTCAGATTTCACGAAATATCGATGAAATTTCGTTGGAATTTCGATTTTAACAGGGGATCAAAAATTCAAGCAAAATGTAGATATGGAGGCCATCCTTCCCAAATGTTTCTCGATTTCGGTGAAATGTGATCGAAATTTATTGAAATTTCATCCAAATTCCTGTGAAATTTCGTTTCTACATGGTGTCGATACGATATCTGATATTGAATTTTAAAACCTTGAATAACAAACAGGTACTGTTCCAAGAGCTGGACGACCAGATCACGTGCACAACCACGTCTTGTTGGAATTTTTAGCGTGATACCCTCCGATTTTCCTTAATTCACTAGTGCCCCTATATTATAGAACAAGACCATAAATGCCAGTTTCGATCACCATTTCGGTGACTGATCGAGACAGAATTTCAGCCTAAATTCGGTCGAATTTTGACCAAAATTTCAGTCATTTCAGTCATTTTTTGTACTAGGGCCCCCAAATTCTGATCATTTTGGCCATTTCGATCGAATTTCGATTTCAACTGGATATCGATATTTGACCGAATTTCGCTGAAATTTGAGGCCATGATATAAAATAACTGCATATAAGTCCTTATACAATATAGTGAATAAATATCATAAGTTCGACACTCTTGTACTTATCGCATACACAAGTTTAAGAGTATAAATAAAAACGAACAAATATTTTTATGCAAATTTCATTCGATCGACACAACGATGTTGTCTATCTTTTTACACGACTAGACTGTTCGATATTTCCAAGATCCATCAGACTGATCAACCACCTGATGAATACCCATTCATCACTCTTTATTCTTTTATTTTAGCTACAAAACCTATGCAAAACACATGTAGATACTTGTAAATAGCAATAATTACCATTCAACATGCATTGTGTAAATATGTAATTAGCATGTTTTTGTGCATAAATAAAAGAATAAAGAAATAAAAGAAAAATAGAGAGATATTTAGAATAAATATTGAGCGACCTAATCCCAAGGAGGGCTCAGCATGGGCCTGACCGCAAAAGAACCCAAGTAGAGAGAGATAGGGAAGCTCATGTTTGTGTACATATACCTATGTTTATAAATAAAAATATTTTCCTCTAAATAAAAATAAAATTGAGCGACTATTTATGGGTATATATTTGTAAATATAAAATAAAAATGGAAAAACAAAAAAAATAAAAATAAAATTCACTTCATCATTGTATATAAACCATGTACATAGAACCACTCACCTATTTATTATCACCTTGTAAATAAATAATTAAAATTCAATAAAAATATGTATATATTCCACATATCATGGTGTAAATAAATAAAATAAAAATTAGAAAAATGAAAATAAAATAAAAAGAAATAAAATAAAATCAAAAATCAACATTGTATATATACCATGTAAATATGTACATAAAAGTATTTATTTCACCCTTGTAATAATTAATAAAAATAAAATAAAAATACCTTATTATTCGAAATTTTATTCTATAAATAAATAAAATATAAAATTGGAATAATTTGTATAAAAATAAATAATTAAAATTCAACAATAAAAAATACATATATATATACCTATATATAATAATACTATATTGTAAATACATTATTTATATTTCAAAAAAATAAATAAAAATAACTAAAAAATAATTTAAAAATATATAAACATTTTTCATGTTTTAAGTTTTTCGAAATTAATTCATTAATTATTTTTATTAAATTATCAAATATTTAATAAAAGATGAATTCCTATTGGTCCACGGGGGATTGTTGACCCCCGGTCAACTCTCCCCCGAGGACCCCCTCCTTGCGTATCCTAACGATCGACCCGATTTCTCCCAATATTCCCCGCTTGATACGATCACCAAATACCTAAACCCCGGGCTCCGTTTGATCTTTGCTTATCCGAGACCCTCGCCCGGGGTGGGTTCTAGAGATCCGAGCTCCACAGATCTATGCCCGACCTCGTCTTCTCGGACCCTCAGTCATATAAATCCTCGCCTCCGGCCAGCTTTACCCGCCATCTTTGGCCTTCCCCCTCGACGCCAGTGACCTCCTCGTCTTCGCCAGAGTGACAGCCGTGCGGAGTTGGGTAGCAACGAGGCCCGGGCAGCCGGGAACCATTGATCCAGCGATATCACCGCCGTGCGCCGCAGCAAGGTGCGCTCAGCCTCGGGAAGCGACATCCCCTTGAGGCCATGACCCTCGGAGCTCCCTGAGCTCCAACACAGTCGATTTCCTCCACTAGGTAGCTCCGATAGCCTATAGGATAGCGTAACTTTCGATTTTTCATTTTCTGTTCTTGTAGCTCCGCCGTCGTCGCCAGCCGTCTCCTTCAACCCATTTGTCACTCCGACCTGACTACCACCTTCGCCATACTCCTCTCCACCTGCTACGCCCTTCCATCTAACATGGTTCTCCCAGGAACTGGGAGTTCACCCTCATCCGCCGTCGCCTCGCCCGAGGGTGCCACCCCACTTCACCCATCCACCCATTTCACCTCTTACTGGGTCGAGGCACTTTGCCCTCGAACCAGGAGTTGCTTTGTGCGTTTTACAGGTCAGGAGAGGCCCATCTGAGGGCCTGAGCATTCAGGCATAGCAGCACAAGCCCTCCACCGTCGCCGGGCCACTCCGGTGGTCGTCGGCCTCATCGGAGGCATCCTTCAGTTGCAGAGCACCTTGGCGATCACGTTCCACCTTCCAGTTGCTCCAGAGGAGGCCTCCACCGCGAGCATTGGGCCGACGAAACTCACCGGCGAGCAGTTCTTGGAGAACCTCCAGTAGCCGTCCGATCAACCTCCCGCTCCAGATCTGATCAGAGTCGTCTATTCACAAGCACCCTTCACCGTTTGATCATCCAGGGAGTCGATCTGGACCATCCATCCATCGAAGGGTTTTCCAGCTACCAGCCTTCGTTAGACCTACCACGTGGAGAACCCTCGAGCATCGATTGCGCGGCGAGGCGCCCGCTACTTTCCACCGCCCGATCAGCCACGTGGCGTTGACTCTGCCGTCCGCTCTAATAAAGGGTAAATTGTTCTTAGGCCCTTTAGTTTATAGTTGTTACTTTTTAGTCCTTTAAATATTTCATACAGTCTTTTTATTTTGTAAAAATTGCACATCAGACCTTCTTGTTTTCTTTATTTGCTATTTAGTCCTTGTATATGTTAACCACGTGCGTCGACACGTGAGGATCTGGTCATTTTGCAATTTCTACCTTGGTTTTCTTCTGCGTTACTGAATGATATTTTACAAGTAGAATTTGCATTTAGGTCCTTCTGTGCTTGGTTCACGTACGCTGCGCGTGTCTTGTGGGACTTTTTGCACTTTGGGCCATGGGTTTTATCTACGTGTTAATGTTTGACCCCTGGACTAAGTTTTTATTGCATTAAGGTCCCTCTGCACTATGAGCCTATTTTTGATTTAAATAAAATATCATATTAAGTCCAAATCGAGTGAAAATTGGACACGTGGCTCCTGCCACTGTGTAAAATTTTCATCAAAAATTTGGGACATTTTTGAGGCATTTTTCTGTTTTTAAAAATTCAAAAACTGCCATTTTTGTGTCTGTCCAGATTATAAAATCATAAAAAAATATAAAAACTCTTTTAAAAATTCTAAAAAAATTAAGTTTTGTTTGTTTTTATGTGTTTGAATTTCTTTGCAAGTTTGGCTATTTTTGGACTTGTTAAAACCCTAAAAATTAAAAAACACTTAAAAACTAATAAAAAAATCTAAAAAATTATAGAAAATAAAAAATACAAATTCTTTTTCTGAATTTTTTCCATTATTTCTATTTTTTATATAAAATACCTCGAGACTGTGAAAGGCCCATTTGATATTTTTCATGTGGCCTTGAAGTCTGACTAGACAGTTTGTTTCCATTTTAGCCTTCTTTGATTTTTAGGAAATCACATAAAAATAATAAAAATCTCAAAAATTCACCAAAAACAGTAAAAAACCTAAAAACATAAAAATATTTTTGTTTGAATTTTTGGAGCTTTTTAGAGTGTTTAAATAATTTGTTGATTGTGATTGTTTTTGTCTTTTTATTATTTTCCTTCATTACTAAAAATCCAAAAAATATAAAAATAATTAAAAACCACCAAAAGTATTTGTTTTTGTTTTCTATTGCTTCTTGACTACTTTGTAGGTCGCGAGGCCAACTCGTGCTCCCTGAGTCCGACCCTGGGTGCTACACCAGGCTATCTAATAGCCAGGGCCACTATTTTGGTTTTTATTGATTTTATCTGTTTGATTGGTGGTTCTCTGATTTTCATTTTTCTTGTTGACCGATTGATCTCCGAGATCCGGGTCGCAACGACCCTAGTTCTATTATATTCACTGATGACCGCCCGAATGACTAAGGTAAAGGTGTAGAAAAATAGGTCGTTGCGACCTCAATCACTCAGACTAAGTCAATCAAGAAAAATCAACCACTCAGGACATGTAAAACTAATCAAGCACAAAAGAGAGCGGTCTCGCTATGAGATTAACCTGGTATAGCACCCAGGGTCGAACACAAGGAGAACGGATTGGCCAAAGGCCTACGAAGTAGTCAAAATGAAATAAAACACAGAGAAGATATTTTTAGTGATTTTTAATGATTTTTATATTTTTTTGAATTTTTAATATGTGAAGAAAATAAAAGAAAGTAAATATCAACACACTTCTACAATTTATTTCACACACCAAAAATAAAGCAAAAATTCAAGAAAAAAGGTTTTTATGTTTTTTAAGTTTTTAAGTGTTTTTGGTGAATTTTTGGTAATTTTCTTTGGTATATTTTATTTTCTAAAAATCAAAAAGTGAGAGAAAGACATGGTACTGTCCAGCCAGAACCAAAACCCTTAAATAAAATATCTAAGGATCACAAAAGGCTCTGGAGGTAATTTTCCTATATTCTAAATAAAATAAGGAAAATTTGGGCACCAGAATTATTGCTTTTGGATTTTTAGATTATTTATTATAATTTTTATGGGTTTTTAAGGGTTTTTAAGTTTTTAGGGTTTTTACGCAATGAAAAATAGCCAAAATTGGCTAGAAAATCAAACAACACACAAACAACAGTAACTAAAATTTTTAGAATTTTTGGGGGTGATTTTATATTTTTTTGTGATTTTTCAAGTTAAACAGTAGCAAAAATAGGGTTTTTGAATTTTTAAAAATAGCAAATGAAATCAAAAATGTCCTCAAAAATTCATAAAAATTCTACACCATGGCAGGAGCCATGTGTCAAATTTTCATCGAATTTGGAGGTGATTTGATATTTTATTCAAAAATAAAGGAGGGCACAGTGCACAGGGACCTAAGTGCAAATACCCAAAAGTTCTGGGGTCCTGGTGCAAAATACCCAAGAAATCACGCGCGTGGCGCGTGCCTGGGGCACTCAGGGACCTAAATGTAAGAAAAATAAGTTCCGAGGGCTTATTGGTAACAAGTACCAAAAGTCCAGGGGCTTATCTGCAAAATACCCAAAATAAAACGCACATGGGGAATTAAATCACGCACAGGGGCATAAATGCAAATAAAGAAAACTTTTTATTCAATCCGATAACATCCAGAACTACAGGGCTTAAGTCGCAAATAACCCAAAATATCACGTGTCGATGCACGTGTCTCACACAAACAGGGGCATAAATGCAAATACTGAAAAGCTCGAGGTCTAATGTGCAAATAACCCAACGTAAACAAAATACTCAAAATATTTACAGGACTGAAATGTAACACAAAAACTACGAGGGGGCCTAAGGTAATTTACCCCTTTTATTAAGTCGAACCGATGGATGAGCGCCACGTGGATAGATGGACGGCTGAGAAGGGGGTGGCGCCCAGGTCTCCGGTCCTCGACTGTGATCCGACGGTCCAGGTGCTGCCACGTTGCAGATCGAACGGTGGGCGGATGACGAGGCTGAGCTGCACTGGATCGACGGTGGAGATCGACCCTCGGATGGATCTGACGGTTGAAGCTGCTCCTCGAATGGACGTATGTGATTGGATCTGGAGCTCGGGGGTCAATCGGACGGCGGAGGAGGGTGATGGACGAACAGGGCTCCGGCGAACTTCGCCGGACTCGTGACGGCGCTGGTCTCCTCGTGGACGCTCGCTGAAGGTTGGAGAAGGAAGCTGCGATCCCTCCGCGTCTAATGGAGCCCTCCGATGGCCCAACCGATCCTCTGGGAGGTCCGGTGAGGTCGGCGGAGGTGGAGCAGCTGGTCCAAGTGGTCCAAGCCCTCAGATGGGCTTGGATAGACCTGCAAAGTATCCCAGCAAACTCGCGGGTCGAGGGCAAAGTGCCTCGACCCTGTTAGGCGTGGTGAAGGTGCATGGTGCGTCGGAATGGAGAGCTCCGGCGAAGGTGGTCGGCGAAGGAGCTCGATTCCCAGATCCTGTGCGATTTGGGTTGGGTGAATGGGTGAAGAAGATGCGGAGAAGTCTGGTGAAGATGATGGTCGGGTCGGAATGGCAGATGGGAGATCGGAGGTGGCTGGCGACGGCGGCGGAGCTACGCTACCAGTAAGCTAAAATTCGAAAGCTACGCTAATCTACGGCCTAAGAGATCTACATGGGTGGTCGGAGAGACTGGGGAAGAGCAGGGGGTGCTCCTGGTCTTAGCCTCAAGGGTCGTCTCGGCCCGAGGCTCGGTGCTCACGCTAGTGGCGGAGCAACGGCGGCGACACACGCCGGATCAGTGGTTTCACCTCCTCGCCTCGCTGCAACAGGGGCGATCGCTTGCTGTCACTCTCACGGTGCCTCTGGAGTTCACTGGGAAGAAGGGGAAGGTCCAAAGATAAGGCGCGGAGGCGGCGGAGGTCGAGATATATATGGAGACAGGGCCGATTAGGGTTGGGTGGAGACGGCTATGGAAGGCGTGGATCCTTCGGCGAAGGATCTGGCGAGGATGTCGGATGATTGGCGAAGGATCCGGGCACGGGATTTGCGGAGGCGACAGGCTGGAGACGCGTGGAGAAATCGGCGAAGTCGGGTCGGGGGCGGGTCTCCCCAAAAGGAAAGAGTCAGCGGGGGAGTTGACCGGGGTCAACAATCCCCCGTGGACCATTCAGGAGCTACCACGTATTTGATTTTTTTGTTTATTTATTTTAAGGCAGAAAATGGCCGAATTAAGAAAAACTTAAAACATGAAATATTTTTCTTTTATTTTTTTCTATTTTTTGGTGATTTTTAATTAATTTTTGGAAATAAGAATAAGGTATGTACATTATAGGTCTATACATAGGTATATGTACAAGATGTTTTTGTATTTTTAATTTTGTAATTTTTATTTGATTTTTGTTTTGTTTCTTTTTATTTATTTTATTTACAAAATATAATCTAGAATATTTACAAAAAGTTTTAGAAATAAATAAATTTATTTACAAGGTGAAATAGCTAAGGAAGGTGGTATATGTACATGGTAAAAAGATATTTTTGGATTTTTGATTTTTAATTTTTATTTTGTTTTTAATAGCTTTTACAAAATATATACAAATATTTACAACATATTTTTGGGTGAGGAAAATATATAGTTTTATTTATTTACAAATATATACATATGTGAGCCCCTATCTCCCTCTACTTGGCTTTTATGCGGTCAGGCCCATGCTGAGCCCTCCCTTGGGTTAGGTTGCTCAATATTTATTCTAAATATTTCCCTCTTTTTCTTTTTACTCTTTATTCTTTTATTTTTGCACAAAAACATGCTAATTATCTATTTTTACAAAGATGCATGCTTTTGCTAATTAATCCTATTTGCACATATCTACATGCATTTGCATAAGTTTTTGTAGCTAAAATATAAGAATAAAGAGTGATGAATGGGTATTCATCATTCACCCGAGTCTTGGTGATTATTTCGGCCATCACCCCCCAGGATTATCTCAAAAAATCAGCTAAGAGATGGATCCCCAAATTAGCGGGCTCATCCCACCCTCCCAGTGCACTTTCCTAAAAGGAAGAGGAGCCTCGGACACCTTTACCTTAACCTCCTAAATCATGTCAACATGGAGCCAAATAAATAATGCACAAAATTAGCCTAAAAAAAGCATTCGAAGCTGTCAAAGTGTAGGCTATCCCCCATGCACTGTGATTATCCAAATGCCCATAAACATTTTTGAACTAGATCAAAGCCACCCTTAGCACCACCTCCCAGTAACTCAAAACCAACAACCTAACGTCTAGCTTCTTGAAGCCCTCCAAAAGGGTGTGATATAGTGATCCTCTCTCCCCCACCCTTTTCATCAATACCATCAATATATTGCGCATAATGCTCCAAAACTTGGCCACTAACCACTTGATCGAGGGTTTCAAGCTACATGTTGAGGACTTAGCTATTACGAGCATCCTCTTCGTGCATGATGTATTGATATTCATCAAATTCGTTGAAGCAACTATGTTGTTTGGTATTTGCGGTTAAAGTCTTCTCCACATTTTCAAGGATCTTCGTCAATAGGGAAAAATCCACCATCCATAGCTTAAACCTTGGCATCGAAGAGGCCACTCTGGCATCTAATATTCTAAGGTGGGACATCGGAGAATTCCCTGTCATGTATCTAAGCATACCTCTGAACCCCAGGACCCTTAAGCGTGCATATGGGACACGGATCATTGAGAAGTTTGGAAGGAAACATCAGAGTTGGAAGTCACACACGATATCCCTCTTATCATGTGTCACAGAAAGTAGCATGCTGAGGTTAGAAAGTAACAACTTTTTTTCAGCAAAAGATACTTATCAGAAGTAATCACTCATTTGGTAAATAACAAAATAATATGAGCACTAATCTGGCATGATTAACACATTTACATTAGAAATGACTAAAGATAATTGATTAGGTTTAACAAAAAAATATACAACATAATAAATCACAAAAGGAATAACATGTATAATTATTCAGCAAAAATATTAATTCCAAGAAAACCACTCCCATGATTGTAAAGATAACATCTCAAGAATCTGCATAATATTTAGGAAACTCATATTAAAACGAAATAGAAAGAAAACGCCATAGAAAACACTAATACAATTAAATTATCAAAGGTCTAAGAAAATAAAAATTATAAATTATTAAAAAAGAAAAAAATCTAATCCAAATGGAAAATACTCTCGCCACTTAGTTACCTAAGGCTCCAACAAATAAATATGCTATGCAAAAAAAATGCATAAACCATGTTGTAAAAAAAATAAGGGTTCACTACAAAAAAAACTTTTGTGACAACAAAATGTCTAGCTTCGGAAAATGGAATTTTGCCACCGTAAGCTGGACAAACATTGTGACAACAAATTTTCTTGTGCACAAGTACTTTTATCTAAGATAATATTATTAAAATAAATAATGAAAGTCATAACTTGGAAATTATACAAATAATTCAAATGAATATGTTGTAGAGATTGTATCATTAGATTCTATAATTGTATCAACTAAAAGTTTGACCTGTGATGATTAAAACGCCGTACAAAATACATTGCCCTAGGTAAAGCAAACAAAAAGTTGTATCAACGATATGTTCATTACCACTACTAGCGACATAAAACTTTTGGCATGTAATATCTAACAAATTTGTAAATAAAATGTCTTTTACTTTGTAACAACCAAAAGTTCATTACAAGCGAAACAATCCATAGCCAAAAATTCTCGTTACCACAATTTCTAAGTATTATGATATATTGTTGCCATGATTGTAAATATTAAAAGTTTCAAAAAATGTTGAATTAAAAAATGACCATTTTCACTTTCGTTACCAACCATCAAGGATGATAGTGTGAATAGCAATATCATCAACAAATTATGCATAAATAATTACAGAATCAAATTATATATGCATATATCATTCACCAAAGTGTGAGTTGGGTATGAAAACTGTCAACGTATGATGTTGGCAGATTTAAGTAGGAGGCAACTTTTAATTATAGTTTGTGATCTAAAATGCTAACTACAAATGCAAGTGTTTATTTATATGAACTATATACATAGATTCTAGACAACAAAATTTGCTTGTGCATTCATACAATTACTATCGTACGTAAATGCAATTAGATTAAAATATAAACAAATATACAAGCCAAATAACAAATACAAAACTTCGCTAATTGTATAACATTTTATAAAGTTTGATTTTATATAGAATAACTTTCTTGATATACCCTTTCCAATGGTAAAATAAGATAACATTTAATGATCGACAGCATTACCACTAGAATTATTGGCATCATGGTATTTAGTAAAAATCGCTGCAATATTAATTGCAAAAACCTAAGTTAACAAATCCTATTGCAACAATCACTATTTGGTATATGATGTCTATAACCTTTAAACACATCGGCATAGAAGATTTGATATTGATAAAGCAATAAACTCCAAATAACCTATTACAGACTATATAGTTTAAGTACATCCTAGTCTATGATAACACAAGATATCAAATACCTGAAGGAAATTCCATCTAATTGATTGCATCTGATTAGTGTATATGTGTTCAACCAAAAGTTGGTCAAATTGGGTTGTTTCAATGGTTCAAAAGAGAATGCAAATATAAAATGTTAATGTGTTCAATCAAGGGCTCACATGCTTCTTCATATTCATATACATAAGATTGTATATACATAAGATTGCATGGAAATCTTCATTATAGAAATAAATTTCATAATATATGGAAGTATGCGATACTGGAAACAAATTTCATCGCAAATGACAAGTAAAAGATAATCAAATATAATAAGTGATTGGAGTATCCATGCTATCATCACAATCACATCCTTAAAGTCACATGCATCAGTATAAAGTAAAAAAACAGGGCAATGCGATCCCTAATATCCCACCACCCAGGGCTACATGCTAAAACTGAACTTTTGTCCATTGCAATCACTGGTTTGAAGAAACTTCATGCCAATAGAACCTGACAGGAACACATAATAAACTAAGAGGAAGAACGGGAAGAGAGACCTGAAATTCCACAGAGGTTAAGACACGTCCAAACAACTTTGACCTCAATGGAAGATAATGTTAACTAACAGCGATTCCAAATCCCAATAAATGCATTCAGACAGTATATCAAATAACACTGTTTACAGTTCATCAAATAAGGTTAATAAAAGCATTGGCAGTGAGAACTTAGATCCCAAACCTCAGGCACTTCAAAATAATCTAGATGATTGTTTATCTTTCTCTGAGCATAAAATAATTTGATACAACCGAGATAAAAAAATATGTACTATAATATTCTAAACAGTCATGTCACCTGGATTCCAAACTTCAAGTCTGTGCTCATAAAAACCAGTCAAGCGCACCAAAAAAACAAGCAAGATCAAGTCACCTTTAATACACACACAATCCCAAAAGGAAGACAAGAGCAATAAAATAAAACCCTAGTCTCCATGGAAAGCAACGAATATTTTTCACGCATACCTTTGGAAATTGCAAAGATCTGGACATCTTAATCACCGCCACCTTGAACACACACACCCAAATGGGTCAGAAACCCTAAAATCGAATCGGGACAAAGATCTAGGAGAGGGGATTAGAGACCCACAGCCTTTCGATTATTCCTGCACATGAGACTACCCACATGAAGCAAAGAGAGAGCTCCGTACGCACATGAGCTCCCAGAACCAATTTAATGTTAGGGTATGGTTCACAAGGACGGTACACAAGTACCTGTTTTACACTAAAGATCTCATACCTTCACTAACATATATTACTGTCCATGCAAATAAAAGCTAAACAGACATGTATCCCTGATATGTGATGCATTTAGATATGTACACATGTATATCAAATGAATCGAGAGAGAGAGAGAGAGAACCTGAAGATAATAGACCGGAGGGAGATGCACTGAGGGTGATGGTCTTGAACTGCGACTCCACCCTTGAGAGAAACACCATGGCCTCTTTGAATGGCTTGCTAAGCTCCTCCTCGTACTTGCTCAGCATCTCACAGTAGGCCTCCATGAACTGATCCAACGCCGGATCCTCTCCTAGCACTCCACCACCATCAACAGCCGACCGTCCGATCTGACAAGCCTCCTCGAGCCTCGCCACCACTTCAGGTGGGGCTCCAACCTGTCCAACAGAAAACCATCAGAACCGGGTATCCCGAGAAGAATCCTTTTTCTAGGGTTTTTGCAGGGTGACGAGACCTTGTGGCAGCTGATGTAGGCAGAGAGCAGACGTGGGTAGTGGGGGTGAGACATGATCTTGGCCTTGGTGTTGTCCATGTCTGGGAATGGGACCAAACTGGCGGAGTTCTTGGCGTGGTTTGGGGGATTCGAGAGGTGGAGCAGGTTGTCCCCGTGGGTTGTGGCGGTGGGCTTGAGAGGGGATGAGGTGTTTATCAAGGGCATGATCATGAGAGGAGGGAGCACCACCCCATCACCGAACCCCATCAAGGAGTTACTTGCACCCTCCATTCTCTCTCTCTCTCTCTCTCTCTAGAGAAAGCTTGATTATGGGGAGGGGGGAAGTGGGGGATATATGTGGGAACAAAGGGAGGGGTGGGATAAGCCTTTTGGGAGGTAATGATGGCTTTTGTAGGGAGGAGGTGTTAGGCTTATACCCCCACTCCCGGGTTTTAAGGTGGAGAGGGCTCCTGTTTACACGCACCCTGCAGCTGATATGCACTGTTCCTGCCGTTTACAGGAAAGATCCTATGTTGCAGGCACAGTCTCCGGGGGTTATCTCTTCTCTTCTCCTCTCCTCTACTCTTCTCTCTTTCTCTGTCTGTGTAGCTTTGTATCCCTAAACTTCCTTTGTCACTGCTAGTTTTTGTCTAACTATCGAAGTGTCTCAGCATCTGGAATGCAAACTGTGCACGAAAAGGGCGCGGCCAATGGGTTGCAACTTATCTTCCACTGGACTTTAGTCTACTCTCCATGGGGGAGGGTTCGTGGATGGAGGTAGGAGAGAGTGGAACTCCGGTTGGAGGAAAACCAGTCGAGCACTTTATCCCATCAGATCGGATGGAACCTGTCTTTTTTTCTGTCCTGTAAAAAATCTCGATTGGGTACCTCTTATAGATTTTAATTCTAATTATGTAGAATTTGTAATTATTACGCAGACCTTCGTGTGGAATTAGTGTACTTTTGAGATATTTCTAGTCCGGGTTAGTATGGGTTGGTGATCTAAATTCCGGTCAACGCTCCCAAAACACGATCTACTGAGCCTCTTTGTTCTTGTTCCAGATACTATTATTTGCCACCAATAAAAAAAGATCCACATTTATAAAAAAGATTTAGATTGATTAATAACCATCAGGGCAACTTCTTCATTCCTTTGGAGGGTAACTTTGCGATTAATATTTAGCAGCTAGATGGATCAAACAGAGGTAATAAAAATAGCAACGTGGACGTAGAAAAATAAACGGCAATTACGATTAATTTAAAGAATTAATATTGATATGTATTCGTATCTTTAGAAATATAAAAATAGATATGTTACAAAAGTCGATAACATAATTTCATATTCACAGTGAATAATGCGTTCATTATTTTATCGTTTCTGAGAAATCAAGTATAAATGATTACATGGATCTATATAAATACAGGAATGATTACATGGATTTATATAAAAATGATTATATGTTGATTTTTTTATAAAAAAAATCTTTAAATTATTCTAAAATTAGCAGCGTTTAGTAAAAAATTAGGAGGACAATTGTGCTATATTAACCGTGGTTAGAAATATAGCAACACATGTTGAATTTGTTGTAAATTTAAATAAATAAGATAATTTCATAAAATAAAGTTCATTGTTATGTATACATGACATTGGTTGACATGGCAATGATTTTAAACAAGGTTTTACAATATGAACCTGACATCAAAGCAAGTAGGCAATGGTTTTGAGTTTTTCATGATCGAACCAATAAAACACATCAATTGAACAATAGATGATATCAGCAATTCGTAATTATTAGAAAAATAGATCCGTTATGTTATTGGTTTGGTTAATATGGTACAACCAGTCAAGTTGCATTTGTCCGTAATTGTATACACATTTATATATATTATGCTACATCGTATATTTAAATATAATATGTTTAAATACATATATGCAATATATAGAATTAACTATTAAAAAGATCTTATAACACTGAGACAAGGATTCTTACCTTCTCATAGAATGATAATGGCAAGTTCTTCATGACGTTGAGCCATCATTTGCTCTTGTTGGAAGGGGAAGTCAACATGTACAAGGTAGGAAGGAGATGCTCCTGAGGGAGGGTGAGAAAGGAAATATTGCCAACACATGTGCTTTCAAAATCGAAGGGATAAAATCATTGAACTTTTTTTATGGAAACTTAGAAAAGCTAATGGGACTTGCATGGAGGGAAGCACGAAAGGAGAAGAGTCAAAGAAAACCCATGGTAAAATCGAGATTCAAGTAAAATTTGAGTAGCCTAAAATAAATTACATTGCATTTAATAATTAAAAATTACTTTTGTCAAAAAATAGATGATTGTACTAGTGATTTAGTTCAACTAATTCAACCGAGACAAGCAATCCAAATGGATTTTGACATATTTTTATTTTCCAAAAAAGGATGACTAGATCATTTTTCTTCGGTCCTTGGTTTAATAGATTGAACTGTCTGGTTCAATTTTAAAACCCTCATTTTCAAAGCATTATTTTTATATACCAATTTTGTTGTTTCCGATTATTTGACGCTATCATGAACCTTTTTAAATGATGACCCCCGATCTTCTTAAAAAATACCAATGTTCTGTTATAGAAGCACGTAGCCCACTTAAACGGAAAAAGTAAACAACATGATTTGTATTTATTACGTGTTTGCTAATGTATTTACACTCTAATCACAACAAACACTTTGTATTTATTGCGTGTTTGCTAATGTATTTACACTCTAATCACAACAACATTTCAACTTTCAAAATATTTTACATCACCAAGTCGCCGTCGTAGTTGTGAAATGAGACTATCTGTTTGCAACAACAAAGTTATCCTAACGCCACAACTAAGTTGACATCGTCATCATTTGGTCATTGGTCATTGTAAAGTAGTATCATGCTTCTTTTAAATTGCTTCAATCGTATTTGTTGCTATATTGCTAGCAATGTATCATATCCGGCACTATATTTTTAGCATTAAATCATATAATAATAAAATTAGCCAAAAGCCGGTTCGGATGAGGAATAAAAACTAATATGGATAAGTGATAAATGAGGATTACCTCCCATTATTAGTCGGTTGATTTGAGGGATAACGAAAGGTCAAATATAATAGATAGAAATATAATAGCTGATGTAATCACGGTGTGTTCATTTTTCTGGGGATAACTTATATCGAGATAAAGTCGATTTATCTCAGACAAATGGACATGAATCCACGATAGACATCTAAATGATTGCACGCAATTTATCAAATTAAGTAATGTAAAGAGTGTCGATGCAACCCAACAAATCCCGATTCAAAAATTATTTATTCTAAGTGAAAGAATATGCTTTTTACATGACATAGTTTAACTTCCAAAGTCGAACTCAAGGAGGTACCTAAGAAATGAAGATTACTAATTATTTCTAATTAATATACTTTTTTTGTTTCTGTTTTCGTTTTTTAATTTCCTTTTTTATGAATTTTATGAGTTTTTATGGATTTTAATGACTTATATATTTTTAATTGACTTTTAATGATAATATGTTTTTTATATTTTCTTATTTTTAATTTTTTTAATGATTTTACTTTTGCAAATTTTTATATCTTTTTAATTTTTCCAAAATTAATTTAGGAATATGATATATACAAAATGAAAAGAAAGCATTTTTATATTTTAAAATAGCTGAAATAAACTCAAAAATAAATGAATGGTGTGTTTTTGTGTTTTAAGTTTTTAGATTTATTTATTTTGTGGTATTTTTATAATTTTTTAAGTATTTTTTACTGATTTAATGTTAGAATGGTTTAAAGTAGAACTAGATATAGTTTTGTGATTTTTAAAATATAAAGTAGAATCAAATAATCTGAAAATTAATTTTATACCAAGATTTTTTATTAAGCTTTGAAACACGTCTAAAATAGTTTTTTTATTTGTTGTGATTTTTATGATTTTTAGAAGATTTTTAGAATATTTAAATATTTAAGATTTTTTGTTTGTCTTTTTGTTTGGTATTTATATCTGTGATAAAACACATTAAAAATAGCCAACAATGATTTTTCAAGCTTTTTTCCAACCATTTTTGCATTTTATGAATTTTTAAATCTCAAATAGTGAACTTTAAGATATTTTTGGATGTCTAAAAACCGTAAATAGAGTTAAATTTTGAAAATAAAATTATTAGATATAGAAATGATTATCATGTATTTATTGTGATTTTTTTGATTTTTTAGCGTAATAGATATTTTATCCAAGAAGAACCAACAATGAAGGTAAATGCAAGAATATAGGGATCTTAGTGCAAATTGTCAAAAGTTTCAGAGCAATTCTTAACCGATAAAAATTCAAAGAAAATAAATGCAATTAAATCAATATTCATGTGTAGATCCACCCAATCAGCAAAGTGGAGGACTTCAATGCAATTATCAGAAACCTTTCATCAATTTATTAATACCATAGCAAACACCATGAGATAATATGCAATTAAACCATAAACACATGGGGATCCACATTAGAATAATTCAGATGGACGAAAAATCACCCCAACCTCCT
Organism: Ottelia alismoides; assembly: GCA_037367405.1. Classification (NCBI taxonomy): domain Eukaryota; kingdom Viridiplantae; phylum Streptophyta; class Magnoliopsida; order Alismatales; family Hydrocharitaceae; genus Ottelia; species Ottelia alismoides. The sequence goes on from JAZKJV010006991.1 coordinate 142,191, forward strand.
ATTCTACAGTAAGAATAGTGTCGTTGTGTCGGTTGGGTGGATTTTAACAGAAAAAATTATTTTTTATTTCGACTCCTAATTTTAGATGTATAGTAAAAGTACGGTAGTATCGAACTGAGGGATGCAAACTATTAAAAATTAGGGTAAAATTATAGAAAACCAAGGTTTTATTGGCATCCTAATTTTTTTATTTATTTTTAGATAATTTTCTGGATTTTTACTTGATTTTTGTGAATTTTATATTATTTTTATTTTATTATACTATTAAAGTTTATAGGTATAAATTTTGCTAATTTATATTTGATTTATATTTTATAGTTTTTATTTGTTTTAAATGTTTTATGATCTTTTTTATTTTTATTAAAAATGTTTTTTATATAGTTTTTACTGTTGAGAATGTTATTTTTATTGAAAATAGAATTTTATTTATGATTTAAAAAATAAAAAACATCAAAATCTTTTTATTTTATTTTTTATGGAAACTAGGTGAAATTATCTTTCCAAAGAGGTATTGTATGTATTTTTGTGAATTTCTTTATTAGTTATGTATTTGTGAAGTTTTTATGTTTTTTGATTTTTAATTGATTTTAATATTTAATTTTTATTTTATTTTTGGTTTATTATGTAATACATTAAAATATACTAAGATTAATTTTTATTGGATTTTTAAAAGTGTTTTTTTTATATTTTTATGGATTTTATTACTTTATGTATTTTGTTGCCGTTTTCATGATTTATTGAATGAGAGCATATTTTTATTTTTGAAACTGATGTGGTACTGTATATAGTATAGTATAGGGTATTTTTTGTGTATTTTTATTATACTTTTTTAATAATATTTTATTTATTTTGTTTTTTATATGTATAGTATTTATATATACTAGATTGGGTATACATGTAACTATAGTAAAAAGTGAGGTACGCGAGCAAATATCAGAATATTTGGGGAGGTCGTGTGCAAAAACTCCAGATTGCATGTGCTCAGTCACGTGGACATACCAGCTGCTGGACCTGTTCGTCATATCAAATAGTTCAGTGGGTATTGATGCAAATATCCAAAAAAATCCCGCCCTCACGTGCGCAGTACGTGAGGCATCTTCTGATAATCATTCCCTTTTGGTTAATCTGACAGATGTAGTTTGATATAGAGAATGGGGAGAGCTGTTCTTCCCCAAAATGTCCAGAGGCGGTGAATCTCCAGGTGTTCCTCGATGATAGAATCGGCGATACCGCACAGATTGTATGCAAAACTAACCATTCATTCATACGGATCGGACCTATTGATCGAATAAATCTCTCTGATCGAAGGTCAGTCCGCGCACTGCTTCAAATGCTTGATTTCTCAATCATGTGCGACTGTAGGTAGGTGCAGATCATTTAGGTGCATGCTCCCATCTCATATCTGATGTGTCTCAAGTCCATTGCTGCAGTACACGGACGACGTGGTACTTTTTCTTGGTTGTTCGGATGAGGTGAGCTGTAGAGCGGTACAGTTGTTGGAAATTTTTAATAGTATGTCTGGGCTAGAGATAAATCTGCAGAAATTAGTGGTTATCACTTTTGGGTTGCAGAATGAAGATCGGACCAGGGTACTTGAGCTGCTTAGTTATCCGTTGAGTGACTTGCCGATCACTTACCTTGGCCTTCCATCAGTGGCGGGAAAAATTAGAGTTGCTGCTGGGATGTAGTTATCCAGAAGATTGAGCTGAGACTGGCAGGGGGGAGGCGATTACTTTATCCAAGGGTGAGAATCTGGTTTCTTCTGAAGTATGTTATGTCAACCATTCTCGTGTTCTTTTTCTCAACTAGGCTGTGGAGTTGAGAAAGAAGAATGAAAAGCTTGTGAGAAGATTTTTCTGGTTACGGGAAACAACTGAAGTCGGGCATGCCTCCGGTGGCCGGGGAGGAGATCATGAGTACCCAAGAGTGCAAGGGTATGGAAGTCTAGGACATGGGATGCATGAACATGCGTTACTGGCAAAGTGTGTGTTGCACATTTGGGGCCCATCTGTAGATCTTGTCACTATATTGCAGAGAAAGATTTACAGGGTGAAAGGAGTCTTGGAGGCAGGTGATGACACGCCTAGCGACTGGGTTAAGTATGTAAATAAAATGGTCGTTGTGACCCAAATCACCAAGCGCGGTCAATCGAGAAAAATGATAAAACCACTTGGAAAAGATAAATCGATGAAAATTAATGTAAGCGGTCTTTCGCTATTCTTTTTACCTGGTATAGCGACCAGGGTCGAACACAAGGAGCACGATTTAAAAACTAAGTAGTCAAATTTCAGAAAAGCTAATTTTTAGTGGTTTTTGAATTTTTATTTTTTCTATTTTTAAAAGAAGCACAAATGAAGAAAAGTGACAAAACCAAAGAACCCACACTTTTTTTTTTGTATTTTGCATTTTTTTGGGAGTTTTATATATGGAAAATGCACAAAAATTGCTCAGATAATAAAAGACATCAAAACAAAGCTACAGAAATTTTCGCGGATTTTTTAGACTCTTTTTCTATTTTTTTATGAATTTTCAAAGTTGAGATATGCAAAAAGACAAAGTTTTTGATTTTTTAAATATATCGAATGACAATAAAATTTGATGTAAACTTTATACAATGAAAAACACAACAGCAGGAACATACATGAATTTTTGCAAAATTTTTGGAAGCATAAAAACATTTATTTCGATGCAAATATCAAGAAAGTTTAAGTTCTGCAGGAACAAGGACTTAAGTGTAATTTGCGTAAAGTTATTGCTCAAAATATATTAATAAATAATCTTCAGGTGAAATTCGCAAATTACCCAGTGGAGAGTATCCCTTGCATGTGCAGTTCAGGACTGGGGGTATGTTTGTGCAATTATTGAATCATCCAAAGGCACAAGTGTAAATCTCTTAATAAAATATTGAAACCCAATCTTAGGGTTCGTCCTTCGTTTCTCTTCTTGTTCCACAAGAGAGGGAGGCAACAGAAGTGCCGCCGCCACCCACCACCAATGGAGAGATGGTGGAGGACGCGGGGGAGGCTCAGACGGGAGGTGAACGGCGCGGCGGGTCCGCGGCAGTGGCCACGGAAGGAGGAGAGCGGGGCGGTGCGGCACCGCCGCACGCGCGACACACGCGCGCGAGGAGGACGGCCGCGGGTGCGGTGGATCCGCGCGCTAGAGGTCGACGGGCTCGGGCTGAGCCACGCGCGGGGGTGGATCGAGGGGCGGCTGGTCACGGAGGACACGGCGGCGCCAAGGGAAGCTGCTGGGGCGCCGCCGCCTGGGCGCACAGGTCGCTGGACTGCTGGGGGGTTGGTAGAGCGCGAGGACGGAGGCCGCGGGGCTGACGGAGCCGCGGCCACGCGCGGTGGAGGAGGCGCGTGGCAGCGGCGGCGAGAGCGGCTGGAAGCCGCTGGCGTCTTGCAGGAGGCCGGGCGCGGGAGGTCGCCGGCGGTTGGGCGTGATGGGCGTGGGCGGCAGGGGTGGCGACCTGCTGCCCCACTTTTTTTATTTTATTTTTTTTATTTTTTGCTGCAGGAATTTGTTAGAGAAGAAAAAAAAGAGTTTTTTTTTGTTTTTTTTATCAGAAATATGTAAACAGTAATAAAAAGTTTATTGTTCTTTTTTATATTTTCCTGCAAAACAGATGTTAGAGAGAAGACAACCGAAAAGATTATTTATTTTTTATTGTATCTTGCAAAAATATGGAATAGAAAACAAGATACATTTTTTTTTAATTTTTTATTTATACACAAAAATGGATGTGTGAATGGTTGGATCTTAACGTAGTGGGAGAAAGATCCAGGGGCTCCGATCACCGTGCGTGATCGGAGATGGAAGATCGCGTGAGGTAGAACGTGAATATGGAGGGATAGTGAGATGAGATGAAAATCGGTGTCGGAGGCGAATTATGTGGAGAAATGTTTTGGGATTTTTAATCTAAAAACTACTCACTACTCCTACGCTAAGATCTAACTCTACGATTACCTAGGAAAAAGACAAGTAAAAGTGGATCTCACCTCGGGGATCGGACACACCTCCTCGCCTCACTGCAACAAGGGCGATCGCTTGCTGTCACTCTCGCGATGCCTCTGGAGTTCACTGGGAAGAAGGGGACGAGCCATGATGGCCTCGACGAAGCTCAAGCCGCTGTCAACGACTGGATCGGAGGCTAGGACCCTCTTCAACAAGAAACCTCTCGGAAACTGGGCTCCTCTCCGCCAAAGATCGATGGCTGGGATTAGAACTGGAGCGGATGCCTCATCGGACGGCTCTGGAGGATGGTGAAAGAACTCGACGCCGGCGAACTTCACCGGCCTCGTGCGTGAACTCCGGTCCTCCTCAGCTGCTGCTAATGATCGGAGAAGATCCGCTGGCTCGTCCCGCAGCTGATGGTGGTAGCCGACGGCCCAGCCGAGCCCTGGAGGGGCTCCGGCGAGGCTGGCGGCGCGAAGCTCCGGTCTTGAATATAAGAGAGGCTCAGACACCTCCCTTTGAACCTGCAAAGCAACCAGAACGCTTCGCGGGTCGAGGGCAAAGTGCCTCGACCCAAGAAAGCGAGGTGACGGTGAACGGTGCGGTGGGGCGAAAGAGCTCCGGCGAGCGGAGGACGGTGGAGCTCGATTCCCAGATCCGGTGCGATCTGGGTTGAGTGAAAGGGCGTAGAAGGTGCGTGAGGGAATGGCGAAGGTGATGGTCGGGTCAGATGGTCGAGATATTACGCGAGATGGCCGGAATCAGGGATATACGTCGGAGCTACGATTTGGGCGAAATCAAAAATTACGCTAAATGGAAGGTCTAATCGGCTACCTGGGTGGAGTGGAAGACTATGCTGGAGTATGGCTAACTCCTGGTCGTAGCCTCGAAGGGCGTCAAGGCCCGAGGCTCGATGCTCGACGCTGGTGGCGGAGCAGCGGCGGCGAAGAACGCCGGATCGATGGTCGGGACACCCTCACCTCACTGCAACAGGGTCAAACGCGAGCTGTCACCTCGGGCTTTACTCTGGAGGTCACGGGAATAAGGATGGCGATCCAAAGATGAGGCGCGGAGGCGGCGGAGGTCGGGATATATATGGTGACAGGTGCGATTAGGGTTGAGGGTCGACGGCTAAGGAAGGCGTGGATTTTGTGGCGAAAGATCGGGCGAGGATGAGGGATGATCGGCGAAGAATCCGGGCATGGGGTTCGCGTGGGAGACAGCCTGGAGATGCGTGGAAAAATCGGTGAAGGCGGAGCGGCACGCATCTTCCAGAAAAGGAAGGAGTCCGCGGGGGAGTTGACCGGGGTCAACAATCCCCCGTGGACCAATCAGAAGCTGCCACGTGTATTTAATTTTTGTTTATTTATTTTAGGGTAGAAATAGGCCGAATTAAAGAAAACTCAAAACATGAAATATTTTTCTTTTATTTTTTTCTATTTTTTGGTGATTTTTAATTAATTTTTGGAAATAAAAATAGGGTAGCTATATATATAGGCATATGTACACTATACAGATTTTAATTTTTGATTTTTTTATTTGTTATTTTTATGTATTTTTATGCTCATTTTGTATTTTATTTATTTACATCCTAAAATATGGAATAAAATGGTATTTTTATTTTATTTTAATTATTTATACACAAGGGTGAAATAAATAGTTGTATACATTTATATACATGGTATTTATACAATGTATTTTTGTATTTTGTAATTTTTATTTGATTTTTGTTTTGTTTCTTGTTATTTTATGTATTTACAATATGTAACATAGAATATTTACAAAAAGTTTAGAAAATACTTTTATTTATCTATAGGGTTAAATAAATACATTGGTGTGGTTTATGTACATGGTAAAGGAAGGGTATTTTTGATCTTTTTGCTTTTCATCTTTTTATTTTGTTTTTAATAGTTTCTAAATATACACACAATATGGACAAACATATTTTTGGGTGAGGAAAATATAATTTTATGTATTTACAGAAGTATATACACATGAGCTCCTATCTCCCTCTACTTTGGCTTTTATGCGGTCAGGCCCATGCTGAGCCCTCCCTTGGGTTAGGTTGCTCAATATTTATTCTAAATATTTCCCTCTTTTTTTCTTTTTGCTCTTTATTCTTTTTATTTTTGCACAAAAACATGCTAATTATAGGTTTTTACACAATGCATGCTTTTGGTAATTATTTGTATTTACACATATCTACATGTATTTGCAAAGGTTTTTGTAGCTAAAATAGAAGAATAAAGAGTGATGAATGGGTATTCATCACCCCCCTATGCTTAACTTTGCTAGTCCCTTAGCAAACACTTATTTGAAAAAGAAGTGAAAAAGAAAGAAAAAGAAAAAGAAAAAGTGGATGTACATGGATCAAGCTTGACTTATTAAATTTTCCTTCATTAGATTGAAATATGGAGCTCGATCAGATCTTTGGATTATTAATGTGTCGGAACCTTATTTGGACTTAAGCTTAAAACTCAACAGCCTCCAAGTTCCACCAGTCGATGGGCAAGACTCCTCAATAAACCAGATCAGAACAAGTCTACATACACAAACTCTAATGACCATGAATCTTTCCTTGCGGTGTAAGTGATATGTGGCTCCCCACCTCAGAAGTAACAAAGAAACAACCTCCCTCAACCTGGTAACTCTAATGCCTCGGTCTAGCAACTCTTTCCTCGAGAAGCGGGGTATTCCCTTCTAAGTTCAAGTGCAACCGGCTCAAGGAGAGGGGGTAGAAGTATAGAGTTTTGGAAGCTTAGCCAGTGTAGCTAAGTCTCCCGCTGCAAGCTTCATGAGATGTAACATGGATACCATAAGCTTTTGCTTTATACTCCGGTGGGGTTATTAAATTTTCAATCCGACCCACCACTTTTTTTGGAGTTCTTTTTGTATTTTTGCATATATTTTTTTTTTTCAAGAACTTCTGTACAACATATCTACATGGTGCAGCATATATAAGAAATTTCCCCTTGAGCCAGTAGACTATCCCTCTTTTGAAGCTTTATTGCAACCCACAGCTTCTGTCTTTAGCTTTCAACACTACTAGACCAAGTTGAGGTGCACTTCCTTCACTATAAGAAGAAGAGAGGTTCCGCCTAGAAGTACTACCCTCATATGCTACCCCAAGCCAAAGGAAACTGCCTCCTCACCACCTCATCCGTGGAGAGCCATGTGTAAAGTGCAGGTGCAAGTGAAGCCATTGTCTCTGAGAGTCATGCGTGTGTTGTTAAGTGCTCTACTTAGGCTCATCAAGATGACATATGCTCATAGCCTAGTGGACTCAAAGAATTAAGTCCTTATGGACCTGAAAAGCCTTAACCCTAAGTCCTACAAGGTTCCTCTTGAAGTTAAGTGGATTAAGATCTTATTCAAGCTCCATTTCTCAATTTAATTCCAGGCTTAGTTTAAATGTCAACTCTCATCCAGGAAAAACTATATACATATATGTACACAAGATGCTATTTACAAATATTTTACAATCATGCAAAATTTTTGAAAAAAAATGTTTTGAAATCATGAATGATGCATGAGGTGCAAGTTTTGCAAACTGATATTCACAATCTTTTACACAAGATTTTTGCAAACTTTTGATTTTCAAAACATTTTGGAAAAATTTTGTACTATATACATAATTTTGATACAAAATATTTACACAAGCTTTACACAAAAGATTTTTGAAATCATTTTTACAAAAATACTTTATACACTAGCTATGTATGTGCAAGAATAAAAGAGGTTTATGTACATGAAAAATTTTTAAATTTTGTGATTTTTAGCCATTTTATTTATTAACACACTCACACAAAGTACGAGTTATGGCTAGAGTATATATGAAATATATATACACCCCCCTATACTTAGCTCGAACGATGTCCTCAGAGTGATCAAGAGCGATGAAGAAGACATAACTCGTGCTTAGTAAAAGGGAAGTGAAAAGGAATGGCTAAGTACAGGAACGAATAAATGAATAGAATGAGAGGAACTCGGTGGTCTCCCCCTATACTTAGGATTAACTAATCCTAAGTATAGAAAGCTGTACATGAAGGGAAAGCCGAGTGAAGAATATACGGAATCTGCCCCCCCTATACTTAGGGTAAAATATCCCTAAGTATAGGCAGCAAAAACAAGAGCAGAAAGAATGAAAAGAATACTCACAGGTCCGACATCCCCCCTATACTTAGGGTAAAGTACACCCTAAGTATAGCATAATCATAAGATGAGAGACGGGATGTGGGACTAAAGAATAGAATGATATGGACAACTGGATCTATACAGGCGGAGGAACAGCAAAAATCAGGCGTGAGATGCAAAAGATGTGAGTCAAAAGACCACATCTCACGCAAAATGAATAGCGGCAATAATAACGTCCTGCGGCTCATGATCTAGAAATGGTTTGAGCCGCTGGCCGTTCACTCGGAAGGTACTCTCAGAAGATAACTCAGATATATCAATGCTACCGTTATCGTGTACCTTTCTGACCAAATAGGGTCCTTTCCATTTGCTCTGTAGCTTCCCTGGAAATAATCTAAGCCTCGTATCAAACAGCCATACTTTCTGTCCAATCTCAAAATGCTTGTGGCTGATATGAGAATCATGCCACTCTTTGACTTTCTCCTTATAATGTAGGCTGCTTGAGAAAGCTGCATCTCTAAGCTCTTCCAATGCGGCTAACTCTGCCCTCCTCTGGTCTCCTATACCATCTGGATCCATCAATATGTCTGTAACTGCCCAGAGTGACTTGTGCCTCAGCTCAACTGGTAGGTGACAGGGCTTGCCATACACGAGGCGAAAGGGAGATGTGCCCAAAGGTGTCTTGAAAGACGTCCTATATGCCCATAAGACCGAGTCCAATAGCTGTGACCAATCCTTTCGGTCAGGGCGGACGACTTTCTGCAGAATCGTCTTGATCTCCCTATTCGACACTTCGGCTAGACCATTCGTCTGTGGATGGTATGGTGTAGCAACACGATGGTCTATGCCGAACTCGGTAGCAAGTGCCTTCACCTGGTCGTTGATGAAGTGAGACCCCCCATCAGAAATAAGAACTCGTGGAACCCCGAACCGCGTGATGATGTGCTTCCTCAAAAATCTGCAAACTGTCCTCGCATCAGCGGCTCGGGTGGGGATAGCCTCCACCCAACGACTCACATAATCTACGGCCAACAGAATGTACTCGAATCCCTGACTCTTAGGGAATGGACCCATGAAATCGATGCCCCATGCGTCAAAAACCTCACAGAAGTGAATGGGCTGCATCGGCATCATATCACGTTGTCCACAAGTGCCCATCCTCTGACAGTCAGTACACCTCTTCACGAACTCATCTGAGTCCTTGAAGAGGGTAGGCCACCACAAACCGGACTGGAGCACTTTCTGTGCCGTTCTCCTCCCCGAATGATGTCCTCCTGCCTCAAGCTTGTGGCAGTAAGTGAGGACGCTATGGTGTTCCTCCTGAGGAATACACCGACGCCAGACGCTATCCCCTCCTTCGTGGTAAAGGATGGGATCCTCCCAATGGTAAGACTTGGCCTTCGCAAGGAAGGTCTCAAGCCTCCGCCTGGGCCAATCTTGTGGGACTTTCCCAACAACGAGAAAGTTCACAATATCGGCGTACCATGGGAGTGAGGCGATAGCAAGGATCGCCTCATCTGGGAAGGTATCTCTGATCGGATCAATCTGCTCTGTCTCCTCAGGCTGCTCTAATCGGGATAAATGGTCCGCCACCACATTCTTGACTCCAGGCTTATCCTTGATCTCAATGTCGAACTCCTGGAGTAGAAGGATCCATCTAGTCAGTCTAGCCTTGGCATCCTTCTTTGCCATGAGGTACCTGATGGCGGTGTGATCTGTGTACAAGGTCACTCGGGATCCAATGATATATGATCTGAATTTATCGAGGGCAAACACTACTGCTAGCATCTCCTTCTCTGTGACTGTATAATTCCGCTGAGCGGAATCCAATGTGCGGCTAGCATAGTGTATCGCAAATGGTACTCCATCCCTCCTCTGTCCCAGCACTGCCCCTACGGCAAAATCGGAGGCGTCCGTCATGATCTCGAACGGGAGAGACCAATCGGGTGGCTGAAGGATAGGAGCCTCAATAACACATTGCTGGAGAGTTTCAAAGGACGAAAGACACTTGTCATCGACAAGGAACTCGGTGTCTTTCGTCAAGAGGTCAGTCAACGGTCGGGCAATCTTGCTGAAATCATGAATGAATCTCCTATAAAAACCAACGTGCCCCAGAAATGACCGTAGCTGCTTCAAATTAGACGGCGGGGTGAGTTTTTTAATGACATCAACCTTGGCCGGATCAACCTCCATGCCTCTGTTGGAGATGATGTGGCCAAGCACCGTCCCTTGAGTCACCATGAAGTGACTCTTCTCCCAAGACAGAACCAAGCGGGTAGCAATACATCGCTGGATCACTCGGTCTAGGCAGTCAAGACAGGAATCGAATCCGTCGCCGTAAACCGAGAAGTCGTCCATGAAGACCTCCAAACACTCCCCTACCATGTCCGAAAATATCGACAGCATGCATCTCTGAAAAGTCGCAGGGGCGTTACATAGCCCAAATGGCATGCGTCGAAAAGCGTATGTACCGAAGGGACAGGTAAAGGTGGTCTTCTCCTGATCCTCAGGAGCGATGGCCACCTGGTTGTAGCCCGAGTACCCATCTAGGAAGCAATAATGGCTCTTCCCTGCCAGTCTCTCTATGATCTGATCAATAAAAGGCAGGGGGAAATGGTCCTTCTTGGTGGCCTGGTTGAGTTTTCTGTAGTCAACACAGACCCGCCAAGAGGTGGGTACTCGTGTAGCAATCTCCTCTCCCGACTCACTGATCACAGTCGTGATGCCCGTCTTCTTGGGCACCACATGCAAGGGGCTAACCCACTTGGAGTCGGAAATGGGATAAATAAAATCTGCACTCCACCATTTTGATATTTCCTTCATAACAACCTCTCTTAGGTTGGGGTTCAGTCGCCGCTGGAACTCACGCGACGGCTTTGCCCCTTCCTCGAGATAGATATGGTGGGAGCACAACGAGGGACTAATCCCATGGAGATCTGCTACGCTCCATCCAATTGCCTTGCGGTTCTTTTCAAGAACCTCCATCAGACGGGATTCTTGCTCTCCAGTCAGATCGGCAGAGATGATGACTGGGTACATCTCAGACTCTCCCGCAAGGAATCTATACTTCAACGAAGTAGGGAGCGGCTTTAGCTCTGGACAGCTGGGTGCTGGCAAATCTGGCTTCTGAAGAAGATGTGTGTATGCGGACAATTCTGCCAAATCTACCTGGGAAAATGATAACGAACTCTCACAAACTGGATCTGGAGAAGGCGGGTCCTCTGCATTGTCTCTGATCTGTTCTGCCTCTACCTCCTCCTCATCTAATGGCTCAGGTGGATCCAGATCTGGCATCTGATCATCACAATCTGCCCAATCAGATTCTGAATCCGAGGGATCTATATCAGACTCGGTGGCATCAGTACCACCGGAGAACAAGGTGGCATCAGCACCACCATCACAAAACACTGTGTTGCGATCGAGAACCGGCTTTGCTGCCGCAATGGTATCCTGTACCAGGTCTGTGCTCTCCAGACTCTCCTCTGCTATCATCTCTGCATCAGCTGTATCTGAGTATGAGAGGATGGTCTGTGCTGCAGGATCTGCCCAAATTGCCTCATCATCTGTGATCACAAAATCACAGTCCTGGTGGATGTCTGGCTCTGCGTCTGTCAGCTGCTCTGAATCTGTACTGCCATGTGAGCGGGATCTATCTCTGGTTCTGTGGTCCTCGACCGTCTCTATTTGTATACTCTCGCCCTGGATGCGAAAGTACACCTTCCCGCTATCATGATCAGTCACCGCCTTGGCTGTGGCCAAGAACGGACGACCAAGGATGATGGGGGTATCGGCCACTGATTCAGGGATCTCCATGTCCAACACTACGAAGTCCACGGGGAATTGCAAACCCTGAATAGTGACGATAACGTCTCGTAGCAACCCCTTCGGCCTCTTGACAGATCGATCAGCGAACTGAAGGACTGTCATGCTCTGTCGAAGAGTGCCCAACTCGAAGTGGTCGAGAAGGGCTGCCGGAAGTAGGTTGATCGAAGATCCGCTATCTAAAAGAGTACGGTCGAACCACTGCTCTCTGATCTGGCATCTAACATACGGGGCCCCTGCATCTGGCCTCTTGGCTGGCAGTCGGTTCTGAATCGCAAAGCACGTGGCTTTGGTCAGTGATTTAGCCGAATCTCACGAGGGTCTAAATTGGTATCTCACACAAGGCGGAGACGACCGTCGCTGTTGCGACCCTCAAATGAAATCCGGACTAAAGTCAACAAATAACCCACAAGCAAATCAAGCAATGAAAAACAGGTGTGAGTTAAAATTTATTTTTAACTCTGCACAATGGATGTAAAGGGCAAGTATGCAGAGAGTTCGAACACAGGGAGCAAATAGTGTAGCTCAAGCAAGTGAATGCACAAGTGAGTGAGTGTGTGATGTGTCTACACTAAGCAATCAAACAAAGAAATGTTTTTGTGGGTTTTTAATTTTTTTTTTATTTTATTTTTAATTTTGTATTTGATTTTTAATCTTCTGATTTTTATATTTTATATATTATATATATATATATATATTTTTTTTTAAAAAATTGGAAAACAAGGGGATATAATACAAGGCAAGGTAGAATATTAATAAAAATGCACAAAAATGCTCCAAAATTCAGAAAATGGATGTTTTTGGTATTTTTAAGGTTTTTTACTGTTTTTATGATTTTTGGGGATTTTTCAAGATGTTTTTGGTATTTGTAAAGTCTGAAATAAGGCAAACAGTGGAAATAAGGGCTGGCTGTGAGTAAAATGTGATTTAGAAATACCAACCAGTAGCAAAACTGTTTCACACTATTTTTCTAATAAAAGTAACAAAATAAGGAAGAAACAGAAGCTGAGTTTGCAATTTTTGGGTTTTTCTACTATTTTTTATATTTTTTTGAAGTTTTTAAGTGTTTTTCAATTTTTAGTGTTTTTCTTTTGAAATTTTTAATGATTTTTGGACTGACACTAAAATAGGATAAAATAGACACTAGGTAATTTTTTTGGAATTTTTAGAGGTGTTTTGATATTTTTTTGGTATTTTCTAAGGTAGACAGTGCACAAAATGAGAGTTTTTGATTTTTAATAAATATAGAAATAAAATAAAATCCAAAACTAAATATAGGGCGTTAAAGTATATGCATCCAGTAGCTTAACCCTATGTTTGTGGAATTTTTGGAGTTAGAATGATATTTCAAATAATTAGAACAAGACTCCAATCATAAATCAGTGCTGGCAAGGGCATACATGCAAATAATGAAACATCCAGGGGCACGTACGCAATTTTTCCACAAAATATTACACTAAAAATTGCATTTCAAGGATTAAACACAAATAGCCAAACCCGCAAGGGTATATGTGCAACTTACCCACCAGGGCGCGTGACTTGCACGCGCCTGGGAGGGGTGTTTTTGCAATATTACAAAGCTCAGGGGGTTCTATGCAAATTCTCCAAAATATTACAACTTGACATAAATGTTCATGGACTTAAACGAAATAAACAAAAGACCAGGGGTGCCTCTGCAAAAAGCCCACCACCTCACGTGTACAGGTCACGTGAGGTGACGTGGCGAGGGACCCAAACGCAAATAACTAAAATCCGAGGGTCTTTTTGCAAATATTACAAAATATTTTAACCTACAGACGAAAGTTTAAGTACTATTAAACTATTACAAAAATGGGCGGGGGTTAGTAGCAAAATACCCACGCAAGGGCGCGATCAAACGGTGGGGATCATCCCACTTATCCACGTGTCGATGCGAGGCGCGCCGATACCTCTTCGGAAGCGGAGGGCTGAGATTAGATCTCAGCCCCTGATCTGACGGTGCCTGGGGCCTTCAATCGGACGGTGGCTGTGCTCCACGAAGAACAGAGGCTGATCGAACGGTAGCAAAGGTCGAGGGAGGAGCACGGAGGAGCTCCGGTCTGGCGAACTTCTCCGAGCTCTTCCGGCCAACCACGGCTACGCTGGAGCTTCAAAATGTCCAGATCTTCTCCTGCAGGTGTTGGCTAACGTCTGGAGGCTTCAAAATCCACCGGCGACGGCCGGTGCTCTCGCACGAAGGTGGCGGAGCTGCAAGGCTCCAGGTGCTCCGGCGAGAGGGCAAAATCGCTCCAGAATCTTCAATGTACTTCAATACCTGCACCAAAACGTTAGAGAGGTCGAGGGCAAAATACCTCGACCTCGGGTGGCTCTCAAAATGGATGGGGATGCGTAATAGGGTCTCGCCGGAGGTGCGCTCCGGCGAGGGGATCGATTCGTTGATGGAGATGATCGAGTCGACTGAGAACGATGGGAAAATAATCCTAAGACTAACAGGAGTAAGATGGGGAAGAAGATGGAATGGATGGCAACCTCGATGGCCAGTGGCCAGAGGGAGAGTACCTCACGGGGACGACCGCCGGAGGTGATGGAACACGCCCAGATCAGTGGCTGAACCGCCGCCTTCAGGTGAAGAACCAGGAGCTGTCACCTCCAGGAGCTTGAGCACGACCGAAAAGGGGGGTAGATCTGTGTGGAATGCGGTTCAACCCGAGAAAGGAAGAAGGGGGGTTGTATTTGAAGGGAGTTGAGGGCGTGTTTTCGAGGTGCGATCACGGGTGGAGGAAGAAGGTCTGAGTGGATCTGATGGAGCGGCGATGGAGATGGATCTACAGTGATCAACTTCCAAGAAGGAAGCGGCGGCAAAGGACGAGCAGCGCGTCCTAGGAAAATCCACCAAGGTGGGCAAAAACCCAGGCGCGCCAGAGCTACAGTAGACGAAGGACGGGCTGTTGACCTGGTGGTCAACAGTCGCTAGCTTCTGGTTGGTCCACGTGGACCAACCAGAAAAAGATAATAATAAAAAATGTTTTGTTAATTCGTTTAAAAATAGAAAAAGGCCGAATTAATTTTTGGGTAAAAAATAAAAAATGTTTATTTTTTTATGTAGTATTTTATTCCGATTTTTATTTATTTTTATGAAATATATTTTTACAAGTTGCAATTATACCCTTATATAGGTATATTGTCTACATATTGAGTATTTTATTTTTATTTTTGTATTTTTAATTTATTTATTTTTGTTTATTATTTTCTAAAATGATAAAATACTTTTATAAACATAAGTGTATTTTTATTTTATCTTTCTAAAATGTTTTATACATTAAATAAAATCAAAGTATAAAAAGTATAGGTATAAATATAGGTATAATACCTGTATTCCCTGTATATGTGTGTATTTTATTTTGAGTTTTCTTTTTACTTTTATTCTGATTTTAATGTGTATATTTATCAGAAGTAATATTTACAATATTATAAAAATATAAAATTGGATAAATAATGAATAGAGAATAAAGTGAATATTTTAATCTGTACAAGGTACAATGTGGGTCCAAAACTCAACTTTCAGACCGTAGCTCCGCCAAATGCGAAACCACCACCATTGGATAGATTATTTTATTCTATATACAATTAAAGGTGAGTACGCTGCATTTGGAGTTGTCGTTTGTGAGATACGGGTCTGGGAAGTTGGCATTCTGGATTTTTATTCAGACCATAACTTTTTATCTGTACATTATTTTTCTGTGAAATCAATTTTGTATTTTTCTTTATAAAATTATCTACAACTTTCATGTACAAAGTTTCTTTATTTGATGTACAAAAAGTGGAACCAAAAATAGGTCCCAAAATGAATAAAGAATGAATAGATTGTATAGGTATTTACACTGTGTATCTGACCTTATCTCCCCCTACTTTATTCCTTGTCGACCTATTCATCAAGATGCCTAGGTCTCGGGGGTTTTGGATCATAAAATATTTACAATATTTTATTCTTTTTCTTTTCTTTATTTATTCTATAATTTTGGCCTTAATTACAGTAATTTACACACTGTTGAGATGCACATGCATGAATGCTAAGATGCTTGATTTAAGGCTATTTACAGGCATTTGCTAGGGTTTTAGGTGCCAAAATGATAGAATAAAGATGATGAAATGTGGATTCATCATCCCCCTATACTTTACCTTTGCTAGTCCCTAGCAAACACTTATGCAATAAGTGCAAAAAGAAAAGAAAAGAAAAAGAAGAACTTGGATTTTACTTGATTATCAAACTTGTCTTCGCAAAATCAAAGTTTGGAGCTTAAGTCGGACCCTTGGGAATTTTAGTGCGGTCGGAACCTTAATGAGAACTAAATTTGAAATCCAACAGTCCTTGAGTATCCCAAAACTCTGTCCAAGTCTCCTCAATAGCCAGGTCAGAAATATCTCAACTCATACGCAAACTCTTACGACTATGAATCTGACTTGTACAGTGTAAGTGATATGTAGCTCCCCACCTCAGAAGTGACAGAGAAACAACCTCCCCCAACCTGGTAACTCTAATGCCTCGGTCTAGCAACTCTTTCCTCGAGAAGCGGGGTATTCCCTTCTAAGTTCAAGTGCAACCGGCTCAAGAAGAGGGGGAAGAAGTATAGACTTTTGGAAGCTCAGCCAGTGTAGCTGAGTCTCCCGCTGCTAGCTTCATGAGATGTAACATGGATACCATAAGCTTTTGCTTTATTGAACTATATACATACTCCGGTGGGATTATTAAATTTTCAATCCGACCCACCACTTTTTTGGAGTTCTTTTTGCAATTTTTTTTTTTTCAATTGCATCTGTACAACATATTTACATGAGCAGCATATACAAGAAATTTTCCTCTTGAGCCAGTAGACTATCCCTCTTTTGAAGCTTTATTGCAACCCACGGCTTCTGTCTTTAGCCTTCATCACCACTAGACCAAGTTGAGGTGCACTTCCTTCACTATAAGAAGAAGAGAGGTTCCGCCTAGAAGTACTACCCTCATATGCTACCCCAAGCCAAAGGAAACTGCCTCCTCACCACCTCATCCGTGGAGAGCTATGTGAAAGGTGCAGGTGTCCAAGTTAGGTCATTATCAACAAGAGTCGTGCGTGTGCTCCGAAATACTCTACTTAGGCAGTCAAGAATCCATTGAACTAAGTCTCGTGATCCTCAAAGAATTAAGTCAACTAGACCTGAAGTACCTCAAACCCAGTTCCTATAAGGTTCCTGTTATTAGATAGATTATAAGGTCCAATCAAGCTCCAATCTTCGGATTTTACTTAGACTTGTTCAACGATCAAACTCAATCCGAAAAATGCTCATGCTATGTAATGTAATGCAGAAAATATTTTTGTGATGCAATTTTCAAGGATTTTGAACTTTTTATGGATTTTTGAAAAGATGATGCATGCATATGCAGATGCAATTTTTTTTGTATTTTTCAAAGAATTTTTTTTTTTTCAAATGTTTTTTTGGATTTTAATTTTGCAAATGTTTTTGGGGATTTTTGAAAACAAAAAGATTTTGGCTGAAAACTAGGTGAAAATATGTACACGGGAGTGCTTCTTTATATATACAAGAAGTGGATTTTAAGAATTTACAGGGTAAGTGATCAATTTTATACATCTATATATAGTTAGTGGATTTTGGTGTGATGTGAATATTCCTCAAACTTATTTGACACAAGCTTTTCACACAATTTTTGAAAACTATAGTCCAAAATAATTTTTACAAACATTTTTACAAACATGTACACGCATTTGAAAATCATTTTGCAATCGGTTTTTCAAAACAGTATATATAGGTTTTTCAAATATTTTTGCAACCATTTTTCAAACCATTTGCAAATCATTTTTCAAACATTTTATTTCACACAAAGAAAAGAAGTTTTACAAACCACACTTTTTACAAAGGGTGAAAACATGTAACAAAATATTTTCAAAATAGTTTTCAATAGATGTTCACAAAGATTTTCAAACTATTTTTCAAACATTTTGCAAAAAACATTTTCACCTGATTTATTAATCAGTATATACAAAAAGAATTGTGAGGAATAATCACATCTTTTTGTTAAAGGTTTTTAATGAATTTTAAAGAATTAGTAGCCATATTATTAGGAAAATACGAAAGTACGAGTTATGGCTAAAGTATATACGCAGTATATACGACCCCCCTATACTTAGCTTGAGCTATGTCCTCATAGATCGGAGAGAGAAGAGAAGACATAACTCGTACTAAGTATAGACAAGTCTAAAGAATAAATGAATGGATTCAATGAGAAGTTGACCGTCCCCCCTATACTTAGGATCAAATAATCCTAAGTATAGCAGACTGTACACAAAGCAGGGATGGTCAAGGGTGGGAATGAACAGATCGTACTCGGATTGTCTCCCCCTATACTTAGGGTAAGATATCCCTAAGTATAGACAAGAAGAGGAGACAATGGAGAGGATCGAAAAGAATAGAAAAACTCGGGGTGCCAACCCCCCTATACTTAGGACAAAGTACGTCCTAAGTATGGAAAACTGTCTACAAGGGCGGCACCTTTTTGATAGATAAAGAAAATAGAAAAGGAAAAGAAGAAAAGAAGAAAAGAAGACGATAAATCAACGGAAACAGAGTGATATGAACAGATGGATCTGTACAGCGGAAGATGGAATTTGATCACCATGTATGAGATGTAGATGATAAGAGTCAAAGGACACATCTCATACCAGAAAAATGGGGGCAACGTCAATGGTCGGCGGAGCATGATCAAGATATAGTTTCAAGCGCTGACCATTGACGCGGAAGGTAGAAGAAGATGACGGTTCGGATATGTCGATGCTTCCATTGTCATGTACCTTCCTGACCACATACGGGCCTTTCCACTTGCTCTGCAATTTCCCTGGGAATAATTTCAGCCTGGAATCAAACAACCATACTCTCTGTTCTGGCTCAAACTGTTTATGGCTGATATGCGAATCATGCCATGTCTTTACTTTCTCCTTGTACTGTAGGCTGTTCGAAAAGGCTGTGTCTCTCAGTTCTTCCAGGGCTGCCAATTCTGCTCTTCTCTGGTCTCCTATACTCTCGGGATCTAGAAGCAACTCAGTAACTGCCCAAAAAGATTTGTGCTTGATCTCCACTGGCAAATGGCACGGCTTGCCATAGACGAGACGAAAGGGAGATGTCCCCAATGGATTTTTGAAAGAAGTCCGATAGGCCCACAGGACCGAGTCCAAAAGTTGTGACCAATCCTTTCGGTCTGGGCGGACAACTTTCTGCAAGATCGTCTTTATCTCCCGATTCGATACTTCAGCAAGACCATTAGTCTGAGGGTGATAAGGAGTGGCAACCCGATGGTCAATACCGAACTCGTCAGCAAGGGCCCTAACTTTGTCATTGATGAAATGAGACCCCCCGTCAGAAATCAAAACTCTAGGTACCCCGAACCGTGAAATGATATTTTTCCTCAAGAATTTGCAAACGGTTTTAGCATCTGCGGCTCGGGCGGGGATGGCCTCAACCCATCGACTGACATAATCCACAGCGAGCAAAATATGCTCGAATCCCTGACTCTTAGGAAATGGGCCCATGAAATCAATCCCCCATGCGTCAAAAACTTCACAGAAGTGAATAGGTTGCATGGGCATCATGTCTCTCTGTCCGCAGGTTCCCATTTTCTGACAGTCAGTACATCCCTTCACGAACTCATCAGAATCCTTGAAGAGAGTAGGCCACCATAGGCCGGATTGAAGCACCTTCTGTGCTGTCCTTTTTCCTGAATGATGTCCTCCTGCCTCAAGCTTGTGGCAGTATGTGAGGACGCTATGCTGCTCTTCTTGAGGAATGCACCTCCTCCAGATACTATCCCCTCCTTCATGATAAAGGACGGGATCCTCCCAATGGTAAAACTTGGCCTTAGCTAGGAAGGTCTCAAGTTTCTGCCTGGGCCAACCCTGAGGGACTGTCTTAGCAACAAGATAGTTTACAAAGTCGGCATACCATGGGAGTGAGGTGACAGCTAAGATCGCCTCATCTGGAAATGTCTCTGAGATAGGTGCGCTGGGCTCAGATTCCTCAAGATTCTCCAATCTGGAGAGATGATCCGCCACCACATTCTTGACTCCAGGCTTGTCCTTAATCTCAATATCAAATTCCTGGAGTAGAAGGATCCATCTGGTGAGACGTGCTTTTGCATCCTTCTTAGCCATTAAATACCGGATGGCGGTATGATCGGTGTAAATGGTCACTCTAGATCCGAGAATATATGATCTATACTTATCAAGAGCAAAGACTACGGCCAGCATCTCTTTCTCAGTCACAGTGTAATTCCTTTGAGCGGCATCTAAGGTCCGGCTGGCGTAGTGAATGGCAAAGGGTAAACCATCCCTCCTCTGTCCAAGCACAGCCCCAACGGCAAAATCTGAAGCATCCGTCATGATCTCGAATGGAAGAGACCAATCGGGTGGCTGAAGGACAGGCGCTGAAACAACCATGTTCTTGAGAGTCTCAAAAGATTCAAGACACTTATCATTAACAATAAACTCGGTGTCTTTGGTCAGTAAGTCAGTGAGCGGTCGGGCAATTCGGCTGAAGTCCTGAATGAACCGTCGGTAGAAACCGACATGCCCCAGAAAAGACCGTAACTGACGCAAATTGGACGGCGGATTGAGTTTTCTGATGATGTCCACCTTAGCCGGATCGACCTCCATGCCCCTGTTGGAGACGATATGACCAAGGACCGTCCCTTGAGTCATCATGAAATGACTCTTCTCCCAGGATAAGACTAGATTGACCTCTATGCAGCGCTTCAGCACACGGTCTAGGCAGTCAAGACAAGCATCAAACCCATCGCCATAGACCGAGAAGTCATCCATGAAGACCTCTAAACAGTCACCCACCATGTCCGAGAAGATGGACAACATGCACCTTTGGAATGTCGCCGGAGCGTTACATAGACCAAAGGGCATCCGTCTGAAGGCATAGGTCCCAAACGGACAGGTGAATGTCGTTTTCTCCTGGTCTTCGGGCGCAATGGCCACTTGATTATATCCAGAGTACCCATCAAGAAAGCAATAATGGCTCTTCCCGGCTAACCGCTCGATAATCTGATCAATGAAGGGAAGCGGGAAGTGATCCTTCTTGGTGGCCTCATTCAATCGTCTGTAGTCCACACAGACCCTCCAAGAAGTTGGTACTCTGGTAGCGATCTCCTCTCCAGACTCATTGACAACTGTAGTGATACCCGTCTTCTTGGGTACCACATGTAAAGGACTTACCCATTTAGAGTCGGAGATGGGATAGATGAAATCAGCGCTCCACCACTTCGAAATTTCTTTCATGACTACGTCTCGAAGATTCGGGTTCAGCCGTCGCTGGAACTCACGCGACGGCTTAGCGTCATCCTCGAGATAGATGTGGTGGGAGCACAGCTTCGGGCTCAGCCCTTGGAGATCAGCTATATTCCAACCGATTGCCTTGCGGTTTCTTTCAAGAACCTCCATCAGACGAGATTCTTGTTCTCCAGTCAAATCTGCTGAGATAATGACTGGGTGCATTTCTGGCTCTCCAGTAAGGAATCTATACTTCATTGACTGCGGAAGAGGTTTCAGTTCAGGACAGCTGGGAGGCGGCAGATCTGGCTTCTGATAAGTCTGTGTAAATGCTACCAGGTCTGCGTGGGAGAACTCTCGCGCTGCATGAATTGCTGACGAAGGGCGGCCTGATGGATCATCAATAAACTGCACGGGCTCGCACTCTGTCATGGCTGCTGGCTCAGAAGGAATCAGACAAGGCAAATAATCATCAAAGTCATCCCAGTCAATGTCTGAATCCGAGGGATCAGAAGAAGATGAGCAAGAATGAAACTCATCTGCACCACTCATCACCACACTGTCAGCTTCAGATGTATCCTCCTCCAGGGATGTGCTCTCCCGGCTCTCGACTGCCATGAGCTTGAGATATAGTGAATCTGTAGGCAAGGCGAGGGTCGGTGCTACAGGATCTTTCCAGTTGGATTCATCATCAGTCATCTCGAAATCACAGACCTGGTGGATGTCTAGCTCCTCCTCTGTCATCTGCTCTGCTTCGCTGGACTGTTCTGAGCATTCTGCTTCTCTGGCTCTGATCTCTTCGATCGTCTCTATTTGTATGGTTTCGCCCTCTACGCGAAAGCATACCTTCCCACTATCATGATCGGTCACCGCCTTGGCTGTGGCCAAGAATGGACGTCCGAGAATGATGGGGGCATCTGTTACCGACTCAGGGATCTCCATGTCCAACACAACGAAGTCCACGGGGAATTTCAGGCCCTGAATGGTAACGACCACGTCTTTCAATAACCCCTTCGGCCTCTTAATCGACCTATCAGCAAACTGAAGGACGGTTCTGCTTCGAAGAAGAGGGCCAAACTCAAACTGCTTGAGTAAGGCTGCCGGAAGGAGGTTAATCGAAGAGCCGCTGTCTAATAGAGTACGATCAAATTGCTGCTCTTGAATCTCGCATCTGACATAGGGAGCTCCTGCGTCTGGTCGCTTGGCTGGCAGCTTGTTCTGAATAGTGCAGCAAGTATCATGAGTGAGCATATGGATTTGGTCTCTGTGCCTCCGCTTTCTTCTGACAGTGGTTGTCTCTTTCAGATTCTTTTTGAAGAAAGGGATATGCTCAAACGCTTCTCGTAGAGTTAGCTGAATGTGAAATCTGTCAATCATCTCGTTGCCGAACTCTACCTGCTGATTCTTTTTGGGATTTTCTTTTTTATTCCCCTTCGCACGGCGGAGTGCCTCAGGAAAGGGGATGGTGGGTGCCTCCTCAGATGGAGGTCTAGGAATCGGTCCCTGTGCCTGTGAAGAAGGGGAATCCATACCAACATAATCATTCAATACATATGGATCCGTAATTTGAACAGAAACCTTTCCTTTATTCATATTTTTGTTGTTTTTGTTGTTACCACAGTCCATAGATACAAAATGTGGTAACACCACAGTGGGAGGCTCAACAAAAGTAGAGGTGGTGGCCTCAGTACCACCACCGGCACCTGCGTCTGCGGCATCAGCACCGCTCTCTGGTTCTGCATCAAAAATGGTGGCATCAGCACCACCGTCTTCATCTGGCATCACGGCGGCATCAGCACCGTCGTCCTGGACTTCATCATGGGTGGTATCAGCACCACCGTCAACATTATCATGAGCGGCATCAGTACCGCTCCTCTGCTCTTCTGGCGCTCCTGGTTCTGCGTTTGGCTGTCGCTCAGAAGAGGCGCCGCCGGCTGGCATCCTACCGCTCCTAGTAGTAACAAAATCAGCATCATAATAGGAATAAGATATGTCATTCAGATCATTACTAGGAGAGGTGTACTCTGTGAACTCTACCTGCTCAGATTTTCTTTTTAGGTTATTAGGATTGGGTTCGATCTGAGCGGGTATGGCGGCCTTGCCTTTGATAATATCCCGCATCTCCTGTCGGAACTCATCCATTTCTTGCCTAAAAGATGCTCGCTGTTCAGATAGCAAGCGGGCAAGATCGTCAAGGGCTGGGTTCTCATAGGCTGGACCCTGAGAACCGGATGTCTGTCCCTGCTGGACATGGGGCTGCTGCTGCTGATATTGCTGGTGATACTGGGGGAAAGGCTGGTGATAAGATTGCTGAGGCTGCTGGCGCTGCCTCCACTGCTGTCCCTGATAGGCGGGACGAGGACCACTCTGATATTGCTGGGGCTGGTGATACTGGGGCTGCTGGTGTTGTTGCTGTGGCTGGCTGCTCTGCTGTCCTTGAGCAGGAGAATGCTGTTGGGATGTGGATCCACCATTACCCCAACGGAATCCGGGGTGATCCCTGCGAATTGCGGGCTGAGGGTATCGGTCATACCATATCCCGTTGACTTCCATCAACGGTTCCTGCTCAAAGGAGGGTGGAGGAAGAACTGCCAGTGGTTGCTCCGGCTGATAAACCACCATCTGAGTCTCCTGAGATGGCGGTTGCTCTGGGTGGTACTGCAACAACGGAACCGGCTCTGCCTGGATGTGATTCACCTGACGGTACGAGATAGAGCTCTGGTTGGGGTTGTTGCTGCTGGAAACAACCTGTGACCTGGGAGGCTGCTGTGAATGGGCCTGCGCCTCCTGAATACAGAGAATTTGAGTTTTTAGATCACTCATTGTCTTGGCGATCTGGTCCATTTGGGCCATGCCTTGGTTCTGCTTCTTTTCAAGGATCTCCATGCGGTCCAGCTTCTCACTGATGATCCCCATGTCGGCTGCTGCTGATTCAGCTTGGGCTGCGGCTACCGACGATGTATTGGGACCGGCATCGATGCGAGCGATCCTATGAAATGATCCGCCTCCTTGTGGTGGCTTTTGTTGGGTGTAGACACGGGCCTGAGTCATCACTGTAGAATTTTCTTCCATGCCCTCGTAGATAGCCCATACATCATCTTCACCTTTAGAAAAATAGGATCCACCACAAGAGGCGTTGACAAGCCCCTGCAGCTCCGGTGTTAGCCCGCAAAAGAAACTCTGAACGAGATTGGGCTTGGAGATATCATGGTGGGGACACCGGTCGATGAGCTCTCTGAATCGATCCCAAGCTTCATGAAATTGTTCATTTGGGATCATGACAAAATTGCTAATCATAGCTCTAGCTGCATTGGTCCGGCCGAGAGGATAGTATTTCTTCAAAAATGCGGTCCGGAGATCTGCCCAAGTGTCGACGAACTGCCCAAGGTGCTTGAGCCAATATGCGGCTCTATCAGCCAAAGAGAATGGAAAGGCAATCATCTTGATTGTGTCCTCGGTTATTAACCGATCATGGATGGTGCTGCAAATCATCTCGAATTCTTGGAGGTGGAGGTGCGGCTCTTCGGTCGGCAGCCCATGGAACTTGGGTAACATCTGAATTGTGTTGTGCCGAAGCTCGAAGTCTCCATGGATTGGTGGGAGCCTGATCCACCGGTGAGTGAGGGATGAAGCTGGGTTGTGCAGCTCCCTCATGATGGTCTGTGGCGGTCGCTCACCGTCTGGGTCTGCTCCTCCTGCATCGGGTCCTCCTCCTCCACCGCCTTCTCCACCAGCTCTGTTCTCTCTCATCTGAGCAATTTCCCTCATAAGGTCACCCATGAATGTGCCCTGGTCACGAATCTGTCTCTGCATGGTCTCCAGGGATGCTAACAAGGAATTGTTGATGGCTGCCTGATCAAATAGGAATGGAGGGTGCTCATGATCCTCTTCATGCTCGCCTCTGTCTGCCATGGCTGGATGTTCTGAAAATGCAAAAGAGGCCATTTCAGGTGCCGTCGAATGAGCTGAAGACTGTGATGCACTGAACTCTGAAATGATTGGACTGAGGGAAGGAGAATGGGAAGGGTGGTCGAGGGGGAACAGGGTGGATGTGAACTCGGGCTCGGAGAGCGGACTCTCCGAGGTATGCCTAGATGAATAAGGAGGAGTGCGGGATAGCGGTGCCGACAAAGTCGGCCTAAGAGATCTCCGTCCCATCATCTTGATTATTAAGAAGAGTAGAGGAAAGGCAAGAGAAGAAGAAGAGTAAGATGCAACAAAATTGCGCACAATTGTGCTGTGTTTTTGATCTTGACCTAAACAAATCTAGCAATCAAACACAAAGCAAGGGTAAGTTCACCAACTCAACACATGAAGCCGTGAAGGTTCGGCTTTTATCTTTTCAGTTTTAGCTTGATTCAGGAATTTATCTTTTAACGAGTCCTTAGAACGCTACGCCTATAGGAGAGAGAGTACTGCCGGAAAAGTATCCCGTACTTGTCCTCCTCCTGTGTAACCTGTAGCTTGTGCAGTTGAGGTCCTTGTAACCCTTCCTGGATCCCTACTCAGCCAAAGAATAAGAGAGGAAGCCAATAGGCGAAACCGATACTTCGGATCTCGCTCGCAACGGAATCACCCGTGAGCGTGCAAGAACCTACTCGGACGCAGCCGGTGAGACAGACACCCCCGTGAAGGCGTGGCCTATGCTCGATACTTCGGACTAGGTCGATGCTCACACAATAGTGAGTCACCAATGGCGACCAAGCCCTACTCGACTACGTACGATAGAAGCGCCAATACTTCGGTAATCCAGGCGATACACAAGGCAGCCACAAGCTGGGTTTTTGGCTCTAATCCTTACGAAGCGCTCACCTCACTTGGAAGGAGACCTTCCCATGCAACCTGAATACAAGTGAGGGTATTACTCACCCCAAGCAATGAATCCAATTACCTTTTTTATTTTGGTCAAGTTTTCTTAGCAGTCCCTTTTTTAATTTTTTTTTGGTGTTATCGCTTCTTTTGAGTAGATTCAAACAAGCGCCTAACGTTTTTGTATTTTCTTTTTGGTCCTACTTTGTCCAAAAACAGAGGGAGAAAAAGAGTCGGAAAAGCCGTGCAAGTCGGCACAAAGATGGAAATCTCACCTTTGTGCCTAAATGATGCGTGCAAAGTTAGAAGACTTACAGCGAATCCCAGCTCTCTCCATGCGGGATGCAAAGCAGAATTTTTAAACCTATACTATATGCCGATATGCACACGGAAATCGTCCTAGATTAAGCAACTGCTAGCGTTAAGCACCACAAGTCAACTAGCAACTCCTAATCCGAGTGTCCGGTCTTGGCTCACCCCTCCTCTGCCCAACACATTTGGAGTAGGAGAAAGCGCTTGTTCGGGTGTGAGCTCGCGGCGCGTGGATTTGGGAATTACTTGCTAACTGTTTAAATTAGTCTAAGTCCAAAACGTATCTATAGGAACATGCAAAGGTTATTAGGTGTTTGGACCTATTCTAATCGATCAAGCAGAACCTAGATCTAGGAGCTCATTCCACAAAAGAGAATGAAAAATAAACACAAAACCGGAAAATGACAAGCGGTCAAAACACGGCAAAACTGCGGTGAGCCCCCGGGTGAACAAACACCCGGAAATTAGGCCCGAATGTTCAAGTGTCCAAGGTACCTGTATTATTACAATTTAAATGAATATCACTCTCTCACAAAATTAAAGAGAAGCTAACTAATCCCTCTCTCTCTCACTCCTTGCTCTCTCCTGCCGGCTTGGCTAGAGAAAAGCCGGCTCCACGTCCCAAGGTTGCGTCGGTCGCCTAGGCGATCCGCCTCGCTCCGCGGTCCCTCGCAAGAAGACAAAAGAGATGGTCAGATAGTTCAATCAAGATATATATCAAAATGTAAGAGAAGGATAATGCTAGGGTAAACAAACACACAAACAATCAAAAAGATGAACTACAAGCTGTTGCTCCCCGGCAACGGCGCCATTTGATTTAGCCGAATCTCACGAGGGTCTAAATTGGTATCTCACACAAGGCGGAGACGACCGTCGCTGTTGCGACCCTCAAATGAAATCCGGACTAAAGTCAACAAATAACCCACAAGCAAATCAAGCAATGAAAAACAGGTGTGAGTTAAAATTTATTTTTAACTCTGCACAATGGATGTAAAGGGCAAGTATGCAGAGAGTTCGAACACAGGGAGCAAATAGTGTAGCTCAAGCAAGTGAATGCACAAGTGAGTGAGTGTGTGATGTGTCTACACTAAGCAATCAAACAAAGAAATGTTTTTGTGGGTTTTTAATTTTTTTTTATTTTATTTTTAATTTTGTATTTGATTTTTAATCTTCTGATTTTTATATTTTATATTTTATATATATATATATATATATTTTTTTTTTTAAAATTGGAAAACAAGGGGATATAATACAAGGCAAGGTAGAATATTAATAAAAATGCACAAAAATGCTCCAAAATTCAGAAAATGGATGTTTTTGGTATTTTTAAGGTTTTTTACTGTTTTTATGATTTTTGGGGATTTTTCAAGATGTTTTTGGTATTTGTAAAGTCTGAAATAAGGCAAACAGTGGAAATAAGGGCTGGCTGTGAGTAAAATGTGATTTAGAAATACCAACCAGTAGCAAAACTGTTTCACACTATTTTTCTAATAAAAGTAACAAAATAAGGAAGAAACAGAAGCTGAGTTTGCAATTTTTGGGTTTTTCTACTATTTTTTATATTTTTTTGAAGTTTTTAAGTGTTTTTCAATTTTTAGTGTTTTTCTTTTGAAATTTTTAATGATTTTTGGACTGACACTAAAATAGGATAAAATAGACACTAGGTAATTTTTTTGGAATTTTTAGAGGTGTTTTGATATTTTTTTGGTATTTTCTAAGGTAGACAGTGCACAAAATGAGAGTTTTTGATTTTTAATAAATATAGAAATAAAATAAAATCCAAAACTAAATATAGGGCGTTAAAGTATATGCATCCAGTAGCTTAACCCTATGTTTGTGGAATTTTTGGAGTTAGAATGATATTTCAAATAATTAGAACAAGACTCCAATCATAAATCAGTGCTGGCAAGGGCATACATGCAAATAATGAAACATCCAGGGGCACGTACGCAATTTTTCCACAAAATATTACACTAAAAATTGCATTTCAAGGATTAAACACAAATAGCCAAACCCGCAAGGGTATATGTGCAACTTACCCACCAGGGCGCGTGACTTGCACGCGCCTGGGAGGGGTGTTTTTGCAATATTACAAAGCTCAGGGGGTTCTATGCAAATTCTCCAAAATATTACAACTTGACATAAATGTTCATGGACTTAAACGAAATAAACAAAAGACCAGGGGTGCCTCTGCAAAAAGCCCACCACCTCACGTGTACAGGTCACGTGAGGTGACGTGGCGAGGGACCCAAACGCAAATAACTAAAATCCGAGGGTCTTTTTGCAAATATTACAAAATATTTTAACCTACAGACGAAAGTTTAAGTACTATTAAACTATTACAAAAATGGGCGGGGGTTAGTAGCAAAATACCCACGCAAGGGCGCGATCAAACGGTGGGGATCATCCCACTTATCCACGTGTCGATGCGAGGCGCGCCGATACCTCTTCGGAAGCGGAGGGCTGAGATTAGATCTCAGCCCCTGATCTGACGGTGCCTGGGGCCTTCAATCGGACGGTGGCTGTGCTCCACGAAGAACAGAGGCTGATCGAACGGTAGCAAAGGTCGAGGGAGGAGCACGGAGGAGCTCCGGTCTGGCGAACTTCTCCGAGCTCTTCCGGCCAACCACGGCTACGCTGGAGCTTCAAAATGTCCAGATCTTCTCCTGCAGGTGTTGGCTAACGTCTGGAGGCTTCAAAATCCACCGGCGACGGCCGGTGCTCTCGCACGAAGGTGGCGGAGCTGCAAGGCTCCAGGTGCTCCGGCGAGAGGGCAAAATCGCTCCAGAATCTTCAATGTACTTCAATACCTGCACCAAAACGTTAGAGAGGTCGAGGGCAAAATACCTCGACCTCGGGTGGCTCTCAAAATGGATGGGGATGCGTAATAGGGTCTCGCCGGAGGTGCGCTCCGGCGAGGGGATCGATTCGTTGATGGAGATGATCGAGTCGACTGAGAACGATGGGAAAATAATCCTAAGACTAACAGGAGTAAGATGGGGAAGAAGATGGAATGGATGGCAACCTCGATGGCCAGTGGCCAGAGGGAGAGTACCTCACGGGGACGACCGCCGGAGGTGATGGAACACGCCCAGATCAGTGGCTGAACCGCCGCCTTCAGGTGAAGAACCAGGAGCTGTCACCTCCAGGAGCTTGAGCACGACCGAAAAGGGGGGTAGATCTGTGTGGAATGCGGTTCAACCCGAGAAAGGAAGAAGGGGGGTTGTATTTGAAGGGAGTTGAGGGCGTGTTTTCGAGGTGCGATCACGGGTGGAGGAAGAAGGTCTGAGTGGATCTGATGGAGCGGCGATGGAGATGGATCTACAGTGATCAACTTCCAAGAAGGAAGCGGCGGCAAAGGACGAGCAGCGCGTCCTAGGAAAATCCACCAAGGTGGGCAAAAACCCAGGCGCGCCAGAGCTACAGTAGACGAAGGACGGGCTGTTGACCTGGTGGTCAACAGTCGCTAGCTTCTGGTTGGTCCACGTGGACCAACCAGAAAAAGATAATAATAAAAAATGTTTTGTTAATTCGTTTAAAAATAGAAAAAGGCCGAATTAATTTTTGGGTAAAAAATAAAAAATGTTTATTTTTTTATGTAGTATTTTATTCCGATTTTTATTTATTTTTATGAAATATATTTTTACAAGTTGCAATTATACCCTTATATAGGTATATTGTCTACATATTGAGTATTTTATTTTTATTTTTGTATTTTTA